>QEPC01009702.1:1680916-1702241 GCA_003113815.1 Sphenodon punctatus
CCCCCCCCCCCCCCCCCGTGCTCATCTGTAAGCGGCCTTAGTTATCCCTTTGGAGCTGGGCTGAGTTGGCATGGGGCAGGAAAGCACTTCTGCCGCACTTCTGAAGACTCTTAAATAGAGCTAAGACAGATACTTAATTTAGTGCCAGTAGGTAATACCCACATTTTCAGGGACTATATTGGGTACCTGACGGGTACTGATCGTGTACTCAAATACCTGGAAATGTTAGGACTGGAAGTCACTTTTTCTGGACTGAAAACCAATAAATAGGCGTCGGAAGTTGGTAAATCAACAAAAAATGTTTTTTTTAAAATTGGGTCCGGATGTTGACATTCCGGAACCAGAAGTCGACATTCCGGGACATCGGTTGCTTGAATCAGGTTGCAGTCAGGTACTGATCGGTATCCAATGTTGTCTGGTTGATTCAGGTACCAGAATTCGATGGATATACCCATTGCGGATACCCTCTTTCAAATTCAACTCTACTCTTAAACTGCACCCGAGAAAATAATGTTGGGAACATAGAGAAGCGATGGGTGTGAGGGAGAGTAGGGGTAAAATTTTGTTTTCAACTGGATTCCATGTCCAACTTATGAATTCATTCAATTCATTCTGAAAAAAAAACACAGAACGAACGAATGTTCCGATTCCGTTTCGCCAGAATAATAAAAAAAAAAAGTTCATTCCATGTGATTGGGGACAAACAAATTCTGATCAATCAAAATTTGCAACTGGCGTTCTGATCCAACAATTTGTGGAAATGGTGACCGCCGTACAACAGAATGGCCATGGCTATACATTTTCTTGTATGATGGCCACCGTTTTGCACAAGCGCAGGATGGCCGGGGCCATTTTGTGCGGGGGCAAATTGTTGGACTGGAATTCCAGTAGAAAAATTCAATCAATTGGAAAATTTCCACAGAACTAGAATGGGCCATTTGAACCACCCCTAAGAGTAACTAGCAGCTAGGACAGGAAAGGAATAAAATCAGAGGTGATCATTCCATGGGTGCAACCACAACTAACGCACTGGGTGGGGTGGGGTGTTGACTTACTTGGGCCATTCCTTTCTAAAAGGGTTTGACATCATTCTTGTCCAAGAAATATGGTGTACAGAGAGGCCTATTTCCCCACGTTTTAAGGTGTATTGGCAAAAGGCGACCCAACCACATTCAGAGGGTAGACCCAGTGGAGGGACGGCCTGTCTGTTAGCTGATGAGTTGAAGGTAAACTCGGTGGATATCAAAATGGATATTATGGGGGCCGGTGGGTGCCTTATTGAATTTTCTAATTGGTCCTTGGTAAAATTTATTTTAGATATTGGGTGAAAACAGACATGACGCTAACCATTCTTTAACCACCCTTGGTGGTTATTTATGCATGTTGCAGGGCTGTATTGGTGCCCTATGCAGCCCTGAAACATGCATAAATGACCACCAAGGGTGGCTAAAGGGTGGCAAGCGTCATGTCTGTTTTCACCCGTTGTCGGTTGGTTAAAAGGGTGGTGGGAGATTTTTGGTTTTGTATACTTTTAAACTGTTTGTATCATAATTTAATTTGTTTGTTTATATATATATATCTCTTTCTCATCTGTTCCTCTATTGTCTTTGCAATGGCCTTATGGCTAGGCAAATAAACTTTATTAATTATTATTATCATTATTATTATTATTATTACGTGGGCCATTAATCCATCATTCTTCCATTCCCCTCATTATGTGAGGCAGGATCTCCCAAGACAAGGATACTCTAGAGATGAAGCACAGGCCATCTATATGGACGACCATTCACCTCTGAGTTTCCACTCCACGGCAGGGGCTCTATTCCCTGCAGACACTTGTCTCTGGAAGCCATTCAGCAGAATTCCCAGCTCCCTGGTGTGGCCGCCCATGTGTCTCTGTGGGCGTTTATTGCAGGCAGTGGATGGAAATTAAAACCCAGCCTTTGCAGTTGCAGGTGGGGCCAGGGGTAAAACCGGATTCTGACTCAAAGACAGTTTGATCTCAGTGTCACTGAGTCTGAGAGACTCTTAAATATGGGAACCCTTTGATCTATGCTTTAAAGTTTATAAAGCCATTGTTCTTAATGCGGAGTAAAAATACCCGAGTGAGTAGGTTGGACAGAGCTGGACTTTGGATACTGGGACTTGTCCATGTTGAAAAAAACAAATGCCTTTGCAATTGGAAAGACATTATCAGGGATTCCCGTAAGTTTTGCAATATTGCCCAAGAACAGCCGATGACAGAGGCAGACAGTCGGCATTGCTTAAAGAGCGAAGAATGTGGCTGAACAGGGATACTTCTGTGGAGATAATGGATGCCTTTAGACACAACGGCAAGAGATGGTGGTGAAATATGTGTTGACACCATTCTCTGACCCACATTTGCCCCAGATTAGCCCCCATGACTGTTTTCCGTGTCCTGGAGCTAATTGGGGTCCTGCCTGACGCTCAGTCGCACCGGACCCTCTTGTGGCGGAATAGCTCCCATGGAATGATGGGAGTTGTAATCCATTCAGGAGAGCGGTCGGGTCTGCCTGATCCCCCACTCTGTGCCGCAGCTAAACAGCTGATTCCTCACTGCTCACTCTTCCCCCGGGTGCTCTGGGAGAATGCACAGGTGGTGTACAGGAAGGAACAGACTATTTTGCAGGGGTGTGGAGCAGAGAAGTTGAGCCAGACAGACCGGTAATGGCTGTGAACTCACCACCCGATGTCGTTAGCCACAACGTTAGCCATGAGGAAGCACTCAACTCACCCACCTGATACCTCTGTGCAATCAACAAGGAGTTAATGGGAGGCCAAGAGGGGACAGACCAGTGGCCAAAAATAGGCCGTTTTCACACGGACGATTCCACCCACTGCTGCGTGTTCCAGCGGGTGTGCGGTGTGGGGGGAAGGGTCCATGGAAACGGGCAGGCAGTGGGGGTGGGATGGGTGAGAGCCGGGTGTGCACCCGTGTGAATGCCACAGGCGACGGGTGTTTGTGTGTGCGCGCTCCTGGCATGCACCCACCCTACACCCATCACCACCACCCCCGTCTCCAACCACAGGGTCATCCGGAAAACTGGAGGAGGCCCCGTGGGTGGAGATTTATTTATTTATTTATTACATTTTTACCCCGCATCCTACCATGCAATGGCGACTTGGAGCGGCAACAACATATAAAAATACAATAAAATACATAAAACAAAGTATTATAATATTAAAATTACTAAAAAGGCTAAATGCTAAAGGCAATAAAAATACCCCCACCCTCACCCCTTTCCCGAAGGCCCGACAGAACAACCAGGTCTTACATGATCTTCAGAAAGAGGGGAGGTCCGGGGATAAATGGGCCTCCATCAGGAGGGAGTTCCACAGCCTAGGAGCAGCCACCGTGAACGCCCTCCCCGCCGTCACCACCCGGATGGGTGGAGGTGGGGGGTGTCCGTGTAAAGGGCCCACCGCGGCAACACACGCATCCCCCCCACCCGCACCCCGTCCGTGAGAAAACGGCCATAGTGACGGTGCTTAAACACAATGTACAGCCACATGGCAAACCTCTTAAGCGCCCCATCGCTGTTGTGTCTAAAAGCGCCCAATGGCTGAGACACTCCAGCCACGCCTCTCCGCCACCTCCAGCTTCAGTTTATTTTTCTTACTGACAAAGTTCCCCTTCACTCACGTTCTGCTTCTGCAATCCTCATGGAAGCCCTGTGGTTACTCCAGAGGAAGTGGCTGAGGGATCACAGCCTCGGTGTTCACAGTCTTCATGTGCATGTGTTAAGCTTTGCTCCTCTTATTGTCATTTTAGGAAAATCTTGGGGACGGTCTAGAGGCTGCAGCTGGTGCAGCATGTGGCGGCCCGTCTCTTAGCAGGGACGGGTCGCCGTGAGCACGTTACACCGGTGCGCCATTCTCTGCACTGGCTGCCTATTAACTTCCGGGCCCAATTCAAGGTGCTGGTAATGACCTACAAAGCCCTAAATAGCCTGGGCCTGGCTTACCTGCGGGACCGCCTCAGTCCCCGGATTGCATTGCGGCCCCTACGGTTGGCCGGGGCCACCCGACTTGAAGTCCCCTGGGTTTCTCGGGTGGCGACGATGGGGAGGATGTTCTCGGTGGCCACTCCTAGGCTGTGGAACTCCCTCCCGACGGAGCCTTGCCTGGCCCCGGACCTCTCCTCTTTCCATAGACAGTGTAAGACCTGGCTGTTCCGCCGGGACTTTGGAGAGGGAGACGGATAGGGTGTGGTGGGTTGGGGAGGGGAATTCTGCCCTTTCAATTCTTTTTATCCTTTTAAATGTTTTAATTATATTTTATATGTGTTTTATTGATGCTTGTAAGCCGCCCCGAGCTGCTCTTGAGCAGGAGGGGGCGGGGTATAAAACTAGTAAAATAAAATCAATAATAAATAAATAAATCTAACCACAATGTGGCCGTAGGCTGATTGTCATCAACACAGCCAGAACAAACATTTGTAAAAAACGTTTATATCAAAGAATATTTTTATTAGAAAGGACACTTGACTTGACCTTTGTACTCCATTATGGTGCTGCAAGATGCCTGGTTTTATCTAATCTAATCTAATCTAATCTAATCTGTCTGTCTGTCTGTCTGTCATAAATTGCTTTCTCAAAGCCCTAGCTCAGGGGTAGAGAATGTCAGACCCGGGAGCCAAATGTGCCCCACAGCTAGTTTTTATCTGACCCCTTTCCAGTTCCTGGATCCAGCCCTTGGGTCCAGTTCCTACCTCCAACCACTGAAAAACTGACCTCAAGGGAAGGGAGCTGAGAGGAGGGCCTGCATGCAAGGACAGGGACAGTTCCACGGCCCAAACCCATGATACGAACTCTCCTTTCCTTGAGTGCCCCACTTAAGCCCCCCTGCCCCCAACGTCTCTGCCACCTTCTGAGCTTGGACTCATTCTCAAAGTCCCCCTGGAAGAAGAAGGTTCCCCCGCCGCTGCTCTAGCTCCTGCTAGCCTCTGTATGTGTGTGAATTCCACTGTTTATTTTATTTAAATTATATTCAGAATTTTAAAATGAAATGGGTTTGTAATTAAAACCATGGGTATGTTTCCGACCCCCGCCATTGAAGAGGAACAGCTAGAAAAATGTGTCGCTTAGTGTATCCTGGAATCTCAAATCCTTGAATGCAAATACAGAGATTGCCTCTCAATTGATTTGGGACTGGTTCCTGCAAGGAGGGGCCGTTGTGAATATGCCGTCGGCCACAGCAAGAGTGGAAGGGGGTCCAAGCCTTCCAGAATCAAGCCCCCAATGGTGCCTGAGATCTCGGTCTTTGTGTTTGATGTAACCAATGCTCGTGTTTCTTTGCAGGCAGCCTGCAGGCCACCCGGGCCCTGATGGTAGCGGGAATCCTCATGGGCCTCATTGCCATCTTTGTTGCTATGATCGGCATGAAGTGCATGAAGTGCATGGAAGATGACGAGGTGAAGAAGCTGCGGATGGCCGTCCTGGGGGGCGTGCTCTTCCTGGTGTCAGGTCAGTCCTGGCTTTGAGACCCATCCCAACACACACGCCCCTGGGGGGAACCTCTGCCTTGATTCTCTGCTGGAATATTTTTTTGTAAGGAGGCTGTAAGATTGCTGCTCCTTGGAGTGACATTCCCCATGGAGCTGTTGGACGCATGATGTATGTGCTCGTGCCAGGCACTGCTTAATTTCTAAAAATTAATTGTCGCCATTTGTTGAGGCCTAAGCCCACCCCAGAAGCCACACCCCTCATCCCAGAAGCCACGCCGCATGCCCCGGAAGCCACACTTCTCTCTCCAGAAGCCACACCCCTCATCCCAGAAGCCACATCTCTCTCCCCAGAAGCCACACCCCTCATCCCAGAAGCCATGCTGCATGCCCCGGAAGCCACACTTCTCTCCCCAGAAGCCACACCCCTCATCCCAGAAGCCACGCCGCATGCCCCGGAAGCCACACTTCTCTCTCCAGAAGCCACACCCCTCATCCCAGAAGCCACATCTCTCTCCCCAGAAGCCACACCCCTCATCCCAGAAGCCATGCTGCATGCCCCGGAAGCCACACTTCTCTCCCCAGAAGCCACACCCCTCATCCCAGAAGCCACATCTCTCTCCCCAGAAGCCACACCCCTCATCCCAGAAGCCATGCCTTTTAGGGATGTGCGAATGCGGTTCGGATGTTCAGAGTTCAGAACGAACTCGCTCTGCTCGGACAACCAAACCGAACATCCGAACCGAACTCGGAAATGACCGAACAGTTCGGTCATGTTCGGGTGAGTTCGGATGAATTAGGGGTCGGGAAAAACATGACTGGAAGGCCCATTCGGACGGGAAGAATGTGACTGAAAGGGGGAGGCAGATGAGGAGCAGACTTCCTGGCACCAGGGGTGGTCTCAGGGCCAAATGATACTGATACCGAAAAAAATCTTTGAATTCGGTATCGATATCGGTACCGATAGCGCTATTTTCGAATGTTCAGCCATATTCGGCCGAACCGAACTCTGCTGAACCGAACATTCAAACCCAAATTTGGTTTTCGAACCGAGCGACCCAACGGCCGAACATCCGAACCGCGTTCTGTTCGCACATCCCTAATGCCTTCCCTCCCAGAGCTTGGCAGAGCAGGGAAATGAACCCTTGTCTGCAGCTAGCACCCCAACCACTAGGGGTGGGACTCCAGTCAAATTATCAGTTACTGGTTTTATCAGTATCGGATTAATCCGATATCGGATGTATCGGTATCGGTATATCCGTTTTTTAACTTTGCCGATTTTTCAGATCTTTAACATTGCGGCTATTTTTTAAATGGCTGCAATGTTAAAGATCAAAAAAATTGGCAGTGTTAAAAAAACGATATACCGATATCGATATTATCGGTATTATCGGACAAATCAGATATCAACAATTATAAGCATTATCGGATTAATCCAATACCGATAGTCCCATCCCTAGTACCAACCACTGAACTAGCTTGCCTCTCGACATCTCAATATAAAACAGTAGGGAGGGGTATATGGTTGAAAATTCAGATTTGGATCCATTATGGATCTGTGTCTTCTTTTTTATGATATAAATAGGGATTTGGATTAGAGATCTGTATTTAAATACAAATTTTAAAACACCTAAAAATAATGTTAAAATTAAAAAAATCACCGCACGCGCACAAAATGACTGCATGGGAGTTCTGTGCATCCGCAGTCCTTTTCCAAAATGGCGACGGCGCTGCCACTGCCATTTTGGAAGAGGACTGTTGTGCACGTGCAGAATGGCCCCACAACCGTTTTGTGCATGCTCAGTAATTATTATTTTTTTTAAAAAAATTCTCTAGTATTTTTAATACGGCTCCGTAATACAGATCCGTAATTGGGTGGCATTTTTCAGCTTAATCTTCAGCTGCCTGTAACAGGCAGTTGCAGTTTAATCCGAATCCTCAACGCTCAGCCCTATCAAACAGAAGTTCTTGTGATTTAATCTGTAGGATGACCGGCGTAAGGGAGCGGGGCAGGAAAATCATTAACGAAAGCCGAATAATCCAGCCAGTTTTTTTCTTGACTTTTGTTTCCAACCCTGAAATGGCCAATATTGGCCTTTTCCTGGTTTTTCACATTTAGGGGTGCACGCATGCTCCTACTGGGAACATTTCCTGGGGCTTAGCCCCTCCTTGAATTTGTTTGTCAGGGCGAGTCAGTTTGTAAGGTTTCTAGAGTGCTAAAAAGGCCCCCGGTGGCCATGTAGGGTCAGGGATGAGACCGTAGCTGCCCATGTGCAGATGTCCCCCATTCCGTACCGGCTAGTGGACACAGATGCCTACACAAAGCATCCTTTCTTCCCCACATGTGGCTGTGCCCCCACAGGTCCTGCTTCATGCCTCTTTTCCACCCTTGCTGGATCTGCAGTCCAGTCCAGCTCAGAGTCATGGGTGGTTTTCCCTATGCAGAACCCTCGTTACGTGAATCTGCCAGACGCTAACCCCGGCAGTGGCCATGCCTCCTCTCTGGACTCACTCTCTCTCCCTCTTTTTCTCCGAACTCTTCCTACAGGTTTCGCCGTCTTGGTGGCCACATCCTGGTACGGAAACCGTGTGGCTCGGGACTTCTACAACCCATTCACCCCCGTCAACACCAGGTAACTTCCAACCCTAAATGTATTTTATATTTATATTTTAAGTGAATTTTAATTGTTTTTATTGTTGTTGTTAGCCGCCCCGAGCTGCATTGCAGGAGGGGGCGGGATATAAATCTGAAAAATAAATAAATAAATAAAATAAATGACAGCACAGCCATCCCTAAAGGAAATGGAACCAGGTTAGGATGACTGGTACCTTCTCGACGGTGGCAGGAAGTAGTTTAAGGAGAGTAATTTCCCAGACTTTGTCGCACTTGGGCCAGTTGTCCCGTCACCGGGTTGGTGGTGACTAATACCTCATCTTGCAACAAGGGCCACCCACTCAGCCCCTGGGGTCTGGGAACTTCCTGTTGCACAAGCTGAGAACCTGAGGCAGGATGGTTGTAACCGTTGTGATGTCTGGAGCTTCTTCCAAGGGATTCACGGAATCTGATTCCCTGCTGCCCAGCAGTCAACGGGGCCAATCCCATGCCCCGCGGATTCCACATTCACGCACACGCACATGGTTTCTATGCAGCACAATGGTGGTACGTAGGTGCGCCGTTGCACGCAGGATCTTAAGGGCATGAGATTGGCCCCAACATCTTTGCAAGAGCAGAGTAAAAAAACCACCTCACTGCATTTGGGGCAGGTCTGCAGGCACTGCAGTTCCAACTCCGAAGCCTCTCCAGTTGGGATTAGGAGGGGGATGTTGCAGGTGGATTGCAAATAGGACTGGAGAAACTGCTGCTGCAGCTACCCCATGAGCTCCTGGCTACAGCTGAAATGGTTACCTGATATGATATCCACAGCTAATACCCGCATTTTGTTGGGTATCTGTTTTGGGTATCTGGGTCAATGGCCAAATATTGATGGAGTACCCAAAGACCAACATTTCAGGTTTCCAGTTGTCGAGTACCCAAAATTCTGGAAAGATTGACAGAACAGTCAATACCCAAAAGAATCCTGCAAAATTTTCCAGAATCCAGGACCCAAAGTTGAAAATCTGAAACTGGAAGTTGAAAAATCAGGACAAAAACAGTATTTCAGTATGTTGATATTTCAGGGGCCCAATCGGACACCATTTCGGGCACTGAAAAGTACCCAAAATTGTCAAGTCAGGTATAGGCAACTCATGTGGGGGAGACAGTATGGGAGGCACAAGCCCCCTGATTTTTAGAAGCGCTATAGAACCCCTGTCCAGCCCCCACTCCTGCCCCTCCCCCCCCTTGACAGTTGCCAGTCACCTATGAAGTCACGTGCCGAGAATGCAATGGGTATACCCATTCCGATCAAGGATTTTTTCGTAGGTGCCGAGAATGCGATGGGTATACCCATTCCAATCAAGGATTTTTTCGTAGGTGCCGAGAATGCGATGGGTATACCCATTTCAATCAAGGATTTTCCCGCTGTTGCCGAGAATGCAGTGGTTATACCCATCTTTGTGGGTATCGGTTTCAACTCTAGCTGCAATCTACAAACCGCTTATTCCAAAGCGGCCCCACTGAAATCCAGCCCCATTGAAACCCAACCCCGCAGAGCTGGCTTTCAATAGGACGGCTCCGAAGTAAATGCTTTGTGAATCACGGCCTCGGTGTCTATGCAACCTTATTACGAAGTGTCTCCTACCTAGCAATTAGTTTCCAGTTCTTAATCAATCAACGATCAATGTTTTTTTTCTCTCTCTCCAGATTTGAATTTGGACAGGCTCTTTTCATCGGCTGGGCAGCAGCCTCTCTGACCATCCTAGGGGGTGCTTTCCTCTGCTGCTCCTGCCCCCGGAGGGAAACCTCCTACCCACCATCTCGGCCCTACCCAAAGAGCTCCCCCTCTGCAGGGAAAGATTATGTATAACTGGGCACGGATGAGGAGCTAGCTACGCTGCCATTGACGATTCCGAGAGAGAGGTGACACCATCCCATTCAGAGTGGAGCAGGGGCCCCCTAAGCGCTGCCTTCCTTGAGTCAAAGAAATGTGTATATTTTTATAATCCTTCTTGATACCAGAAGTGACGTGACCCCCTACCCACTTTCCTCTCCTGCCCTGGAGAGGATTTTCAGTCATGTTTGTAAATAGTATTGTCAAGGGGCAGGGGAATCCCAAGCCACACTGGGCAGGCATATAAGGGAAATCCAGACTCTCTTCTAGCCTTTTGCTTTTGATCCTTTACTGAAAACTAGACTGTAAATCTCAGCTCAGCCTCCCAGGAGTCCAATCCCAAGTCTCTGTTTTGTCACTGAGAAGCAGTGATTTTAGGAGACGCAGAAAGAGACCTGACCAGGAGAACCTGTTCTAAGATAGTCCAAGGAAGTCTCATGATTTTACTAGGGTTTCCTTTTTATCTTTTGTGCAGATACAGATCTGCAAAACATGGATGCTAGAATTGCAATCGCGGGATCCTAAATCCTAGCCGAGATGGGGGAAAAGATCCCTTTAGGTTATGCTGAGTCCACTATTGGCAGAGCAGTTAGTTTCCATGAAATGCCTCCCCTGCCCCTCCCCTCGGATACATCCCATAGTCTAGCATTGTTCAGTGCTAGGAATGCTTTCCTCAGACCATCCCATCTGAATTCCAGCCCTTGATTCCTAGCGATCGCACACCTCATCCCACTGGAACAAGCTGTACATAAATATGTTGCGTCCTGCTCCCTTTAGCCCTGTCCCGCCCGAGCCCTCTTCAATCTGCCAACACGTTCCCTCTCCCAAAGCACTCAGCTGTGCCCTGGATTTGGGGCATCCTCCTTGGTGTCCCATCACCTCCCTGGTCTATACGATGGGATCCGTCAGTCCCCCGGACTTAGTTTGCTCTGCTCTCTTTCCTCAGTCACTCCAGGACCTTCTGTCCCCCTTACTGCTTTACAATCCAGTAGCCCCATAGATTGCAGGGATAAGAAGTTTGTGCATCATGGCTCAAGCATTTTAAGTTACTTGCTGGATGATCGATCGACAATTGTCGATTGTAGAGTAACTTGCAATTTTGCAGGCTAAGTCACATTATTATTATTATTTTTTAATGCCTTCTGTTATGGCTAATTCCTACAGAGCCCTAGCTAATATTTCTCTCTCCCTTCTTGCAACTCCTCTTGTCTTAAGAATCCTCTTCCAATGAATGATCATGCAGAATGATCATGCAGTTTCCTTCCTCCCCTCCCCCTCTCCTCCCTAACTGGACACAATACAAATCTCTGCACCGGCTCTCTGGTCATCTTACACAAAGTGCAGCAGTCAGATCAGTTGCTAATTGTCCTGAGCTCTCCAGGCTGCTTTGAAACCCATGTCCTTTTGCCTCTGTCCCAAAGCATCTAACCAGAATTATGAAAGAGTGTGAGGCTTGGAAGCCTAATGTGAAGGCAGTTATTACAATCAGCCATCTGGTAATGTGGGAAGGGGCACTTTCCGCTTTTAGTCTGCTGACAGCCCCGCAGCATCATGGGATTGGTAGCAGAAGCGGGGGCAATTCATGGGGCAAAACTGAAAACAGGGATGCCTTATTGGGAGCTGGGGGGGGAAGCAACTTGTGAAAAAGGATGTTGCTAATTGTCCAGCAGCCGGGCAACAAGGCAACTGTTGCGTGGGCGGAGGAGGGGTCAGTGTGATGCTCCACCACAGGCTCCAGTTCTTTTGAATTTACCTCTCTCCCTGAGTGGGGAACAGACTTTTCTATGGGGAACGTGTATAAAGTGTTAAACATTTTCAATAAAGAGGTTTTTTTAAGAAAAACAAAATGCATCAGCAATTCTTATAGCTGTATGTGCGCGCGGAGCGGGCGGGATGGGAGGGGGGTGAACGCTGAAGGTGGGGGGCACAGCCAGAAGGGTAAGAGAGAGCGCTGGGTTCCCCTCTTTTCAGTGCGCCTGCCCAGGGCAGAGCTAAGGGTCTCTGAGGGACTGATGGGGGGTGGGAAGGTGCTAGGGTCAGGCCTTGGTGTATGTTTATTAACTTAGGATGGGCATTATGGATTTGGAGTGACCTCTAACTGTCCAAAAATGGCAGTTATGGATTAATCTGAAAATCCCACGCCTATCATGGATCCATATTAAAAATAATAAAAATATTTTAAAAATTCATTGCACATGCTCAAATGGCCACTGTGCCACCCTTAACCATTTTGGTTAAGGGCAGCAGATGCTTTGCACTTACGCAAAATGACCCGGAAGCCATTTGCACGTGCAAAAAATGTTTTATATATATTTTTATTATTTTTAATACGGATCTGTAATAGAAATCCATTAAAATAAATAACAACAACAACAACAATCCGGATCTGGTATAGATCTGAATCCGGAATTCTATCCAAAGTCCCATCCCTAATGTTTATGGCCAAGTGGCCTGGGACTAGTGCTGAAACTCGGTATTCAAAATGATTCGTTTTTTACCAAGTATCTCAGTATTCGACTCGGTTTTACTGAGTACCGAGTAACCAAAGAATTTGGTATTCGCCGGTACTCGGACCAACATATGGGGCTTCTCCTGCCCCTATATAAGATGATTCGGTATTTGGAAAATACTTGGCACTTGGTTTTATTTTACCAAGTATTTACCGAGTACCAAATAGCGAGTATTCGGAGCCAGTCCTTGGAAACTTGGAAATACTTGTGAATATAAAATGTACTATTCATTTCAGCCCTACCTGGGACCCAGCTTCAGACAAGGGCAGATGGCCCCCAACCTATAGGATCCAGGAATAAACTTAAAATGACAACATGAGTGTGAAAAGGGCTGGTGTAAAATACAGCCCCCCCCCCCAAAGCCTCAAATATGGAGAGCCATGACCTATGGAGCACCGCCCCCCCCCCCCCCACACCGCACAGCACATGTGGGGCCAACGACTGAACTGCAAACAACAGATGCATAACATACAGATCTGTGAGGACAGTTGGTGGAACCGAAGAGGGGGGCACTTTCCTTTCTTGTGGGAAAAGAATGGGGACATTGGCCGTGAATGGGGGCACACAGCCACACACCCCCTGGTACCCTCTTGGTTACGCTCCTGCTGTGGGGCCTACAATGCGTCCCCTGAAGGAGGCGGTAAATGACATAATTAATTCTGGTAACAGGTTCCTTTTCCTAATGGGTGAATGTCCATCAAACATCCCTACCCAGAGAGGGCCTCTATACCGCCATGTTTCCTGGCTCTGGCACTGCCAGGATGCCAGGTCCCTGCCCCTCTGGTTGCACCACTGGACACTCTGATACTGCTCTACTGGGGGCAGAAAATCTCCCCCCCCTAAAAAAAAAAGGCTTCAGAGAAACAACCCAGGAGCCAGGAAATCAGCCTTGTGACGTGAGACCCAAGGAGCTCCGTCTACCCAGCTTCTCAAAGGGAAATCTGAGCACGGTGGGAAGGTTCTTCGTCCTAACCATGGACAACAAGCAGTGCTGTACTGAGTCAGAGCGATGGTCCGTCCAGCCCAGCATCCTGTCTCCGACAGCTGCCAGTCTCAGTCACTTGGAAGAAGTCCCCAACAGGACACAATGTGGGATTCGTTCCCTGCTGTTCTGTTCACTCTGATCTCCCGAAGGTCAGAGGTTACATTCTCCAAACCTACCTGGCTAATAGTTCTTAATGGACCGATCCTCCCGAAACCTGTCTAATCCCTTTTTAAAATCCAGCTCTACTACTAAACCCTTGACCGCATCTTCCGCTAACAAATTTCACAACTTAAATTGTGTCTTGAGTGGGAAAAAAATACTTTTATTTTATTTGTTTTATTAAATCTGCTCCCTGTCAGTTTCATGGAGTGTCCCCCTAGGTCTAGTACTATTTGATCATGACACGCTACATAATCCTGCAGTCTGAGGCATCACGGGATCCAGAGACTGGAAGCTGAATTGGAACAAATGCAGCCTGGAAATAAATTGCAGGGGTTGTTGGGGGGGGGGAGGGTTAGCTGGGAAGGGGATTAAACACCAGAGCAGGGAAGAGGAAACAAATAAAGAGGAAAGAAGAAAGAAGTCAGAGATGTGAAGGTGGGAGGAAAAATAACGAGGAAATTAAAGGGAAAATACAGGGAGAAAGAAAGGAAGGAAGGAAGGAAGGAAGGAAGGAAAGGAGAGCCTGTCAGTCTCTGCACAGCACAGATTAGTGATTCCTGTGCACCAACGACCTACCAGGTAACCCAATCCCCTTCTGATTTCTATAGTTTGGCAGGTCTGGACTTGTCTGTGCTCCATCCTCTCCAATGCCCACGTGCTTTGGTGCAGCAGAGGGATCAAGGCAATATCCCTCACTAGGGACGCGCCCGACTGGCCAAGCAAACCAGCCAGCCAGGCTGCTGGAGGAGCTGGCGGCGGGGCCCTGTTTCCCTGGCGCAGGCTGGGGTCAGGGGTCAGCCTCATTACAATCTGTCAATTAGGCAGGGATTTCCAGGGAGATTAGCCCCCCCCCCCCCCCCATTTTGTTTTGTCTCTTCCCTACAAGGACTCGGTAGACTCGGCTGGGCTGGGCTGGGCTGGGCAGTGCATGAAGCTTTGCCGAACAAGCCAGAGGGGCCAACATTCACGCAAAGCGGGGGACGCAGGCGTTTGTGCTCCGGCTGAGAATGGGGATTCTACTGCCAGGGGGGGAAGGCAGGGGACCAAGCAGGGAAACTGTGCCCCATGGCAGGAGCCAGGTGGGTGCAGACTGCACAACTGCGCTGGGAGCCATGTTTGGGGGATGGGCAGCGGACCCAATGGACACTACAGCCGTTCACAAATAACGAGGACGTGACAAGTGTGGAGGGGGGAAGCACGGACATCGAATCCACGGAGCCGCCATCTCAGGAAATTCCAGCCTGTGGGGGCCAGGGTGACTCAGGGGCGCCCACACCCACAAGGAAACTTGGGGAAAATGAACACATGCATGACCTGTGTGTGTGTGTGTGTGAATGAGTGAGTCAGTGTGTTAGTGAATGTGCATGCACACGTGGGGAAAAAGTGTGAGAAGGGAACATAGGAGGGTGCCCTTGTTTGTGCATGTGAAGAGGTGGGTGGCTTATTGACCGATGGGGCAGGGCTTATGTCTTTCTTTGGGCCGTTGAAATGTCAAGGGGAAGGTATCTGTGGAGAGCAGGCGGGGGCATTCACGGGGGAATTTATGAGCCTCCTACATTTTTTTTCATCTTTACCTGATATTCCCACACGCAAGGGAAGCAGCTAGGCTCACTGAACAGGACACTGGGCTGAGGCTCCGGAGGCCTAACTTCTATCCCCCTTCCATCCCACTGGTCCCTTTTGGCGTGTCTTTTAAAGCCCAGCCTTTCCAGTGCCTATTCAAATGGTAAGCTCCTTGGTCCCGCGACGACTGTCTGTAGAGGCTTTAGTGCCATGGGGTCCTGAGCTCAGCTAGAGGCTCTTGGTGAGACTAATGCAGACATATACGGATCATAAAACAGCAACCATACAATGCAGTAGCCCCACGGGTGGGGAAACCTTTTCCCTCCTGTGGGAAAACTGAAAACTAGCACCATTTCCACAGGCAGGATATTTTTTTAATTAATTAATTTATTTAAAATTTATATCCCGCGCCTCCTGCCCACAGGGCAGCCCGGGGCGGCGAACGACATTCATTAAAATAATTTAAAATTTTTTAGACAATTTAAAATACAGTATGTGGGGAAAAGCCCCCCATCCCCATCCCACCTCACCCCTACCCCTCGCCAAAAGCCTGACGGAACAGCCAGGTCTTACATACACGCAGAAACAGCAGGAGAGTGGGAGCCAGCCGAGCCTCCTCCGGGAGCGAATTCCACAGCACAGGGGCGGCCACGGAAAAAGATCTAACATCAGTGGCCACCCGCCTCGCACGGGGAACCTCCAAAAAGGCTCCCACGGACGATCTCATGGGTCTCACGGGCACATGGGGAGTGAGGCGATCCCGCAGATAGGCAGGGCCTAGGCCGTGAAGGGCTTTAAAGGTTAAAACCAGCACCTTGAACCTGGCCCGGTACTTTATAGGCAGCCAGTGCAGAGCCCGGAGCACTGGTGTCATGTGCTCCCTGCGACCCGCCCTCATAAGGAGACGGGCCGCGGCATTCTGCACCAGCTGCAGCCTCCGGACCAGCTTCTCGGGCAGCCCCACGTAGAGCGCGTTGCAGTAATCCAGCCTCGAGGTGATGAAGGCATGGATAACAGTGGCGAGGTCGGAGTCTGAGTGAAATTGCATCCACTTCCCCCTCTCTCAGAGTCTAGTTCCATGTAACTAAGTGAAGCACATGTGCCTGCAACTTCTCAGCCTTATGAATGTACTCTTGTCTCTCCCGATGTTCCCCTTTCCCTTGTCTCCCCCTCTCTTGTCTCTTACGTTGTAAGCCCTCTGAGGGTACTTTGAGAACCTAAAAATGGCCCCCCAACATTCTGTGCATACGCAAAATGGCCACCAGGAGGCTGCGCATGAGCGGAGTGGTCGTGGTGGCCATTTTGCGAATGCACAGAGCATTTCTGGGTTCTGAGGAATCTCGTACGATCTTCGAGAAGTCGCGGTGGCCATTTTGTGAATGCGCAGAGCATTTCTGGGTTCTGAAGAATCTCTTAAGATTTCCGAGAAGTCTCAAAAACAACTCTGCGTATGGGCAAAATGGCTGCCACGGGCCGCACACACAAAGAATTGCCCCAGCAGCCATTTTTGCTCATGCGCCGAGCATTTTCAAGAGCCTCGCGAGATTCTCACAAACCACAGTGAGAATGCATGAGACCTCACCAGGGTTTGACAGAATCTCATGGATTCTCACGGGAACGCACAGCGGCCTAAATCAAACCCTACCTAGAACTGAACCAGGTCATAAATGTTGTATCCGTGGGTAATGCCTGCATTTTCAGGCACAGCTGGGTACCTGGAGACCTCTAAAAATCAGTAACTTTCAGAGTGGATTTTTCAATTTTCCAATTAATTACTGATTGGTATATCGGGTCAGAAAACTGAAAAATTGGGATGGAATTATTTTATTTTTTTAAATGGGTCTGGAAGTTGATTGTTTGGGACCAGAAGTTTCCTGGACAGAAAAATAAACAAAATAGGCATCAGAAGTAAAAAAAAAATCAACACAGGTCTTGAAAAAACGGTATTGGAAGTCGACATTCCAGACATTAGATACCAATTTTAGTCTCTCTGTCTCTCTCTCTCTCTCTTTCAAACACACACATACACACACAGTGCTGTTTGTGGGGAGGGGGCTGCGTGTGTGTGTGTGTGCATGTGCAAAACTGAAGGTTTTATCTGATATGAAGCACACACTGTCTCCCACTCCTCCCTTGTCCCCCATCCCCCCCTCCATCTTTCTGTGCTTCAGATGGGAAGAGAGAATTCACTCACAGCCTGTCTGCTGTTTTGTGAAATAGTTTTGAACTTCCCTCCTGCAGGAAGGATCCAGTGGCTTTGCTGCTCTGATCAACAATTTACCCCCATCCAAGGTGAAGTTTCAATCTGTTTTTTTTTTAAAGAGCTTCCCTTAGGTCTGGCGATGATAGTAGAGATGGCTCTGTCTATACATGAGATTTCCCCCCACCCCCAGATCCTAACGGGACTGTTTTAGCGAGCTGAGGGAATAGGGGGTTGGCTGTGCACTGGGATCCTAGGAAAATGCTTGCTCCTGGCTGTAGTTTTGCTAACTCCTTGCCCCGCGCCCCACCTCCCCCTTCCACCCCCGGGCTGAGTGCAACTGGCCCAGATGTTGTATTCCCAAAAATCAGAGCGGAAGAAGGCGCTGAAATTCAACCTCCCTGCACCATGGGATGCAGTCATCCCTGTGACTCTTAACCCTGATTAACAGTGTCATCCTGGGATTCTGTTTATCCCTGAAAATTAATGCTCATCTGCATGCACCATAATCCCTGGATGACAATCCCGGGATTGCTAATCCTGGGTAAAATGTGTTCATGTAAAACCAGCCTACGATTAGAGCTCAATGAAGTATCCGCCAGTTAGCAATCAGTGGTGAATCCAGATTACCAATTTACCTCAATACACCACAATACCATTTACTGCGTTACCTTTCCCCATGGTTTTGGTTTTTTTTTACTCTCTCCCTCTGGACCCATAGTAACAGTATTATTATTATTAACAAACATTTATATAGCACCAGCAGTGTACCTGGCACTTTACAAAGTAATAAAATAGACACGGTCCCTGCCCCTAGGGCTTACAATCTGAGAGACAGGAGCTGGGGGAGAGACTTAGGAAGGGGAACAGAGGGAGAGACAAGGGGTCTAACATTCATGAAGATGCGAGGTCTCAAGTGCACGTACTTGGCTTGGTTACGATGAGAATGACAGCAGGCAGGTCCATGTGGCAAGGATAAGGGTAAACCGATCGTAGGTATAGGAATAGTGGCTCAGCAGGATAAAGAGTCAGACAGAGCAGAGCGAAAGAGGTGAGTTTTAAGGAGAGATTTGAAGGTATGAAGGGAGGGGGCAAGGCGGATGTGGACAGGGAGGGAGTTCCAGGCATGGGGGGCAGCAAGTGAGAAGGGACGAAGGCGCTTAGGGGAGCAGGGAAGGCGTGGAAGGGTGAGAGAAGGGACAGAGGAGGAGCGAAGTGCACGGGCTGGAGTATGGAGGGCGATAAGTGCAGAGAGGTAGGGGGGAGCAAGGTTGTGAAGAGCTTTATAGGTGAAGACTAGGAGCTTGTGCAGGATTCGTTCAGGAAGGGGAAGCCAGTGAAGCGAAGAGAGGAGGGGCTGCACATGGTCGAAGCGACTGGCGAGGTAGATGACCCTGGCAGCAGAGTTTTGGACAGAGATGAGGGGAGAAAGGTGAGACCGGGGAAGGCCAGTGAGAAGGAGGTTACAGTAATCGAGGCGAGAGATGACCAGAGCATGAACAAGAGTTTTGGCAGACGAGACAGAGAGAAAAGGGCGAATCTTAGCAATGTTATGGAGGGAGAAGCGACAGGATTTAGCAACAGAGTCAATGTAGGGTTTAAAAGAAAGGGGTGAGTCAAAGATGAAGCCTAGGCTACGGGCTTGGGGGACAGGCAGGATGGTGACTCCATCAATAGTTATTGACAGTGAGGAAGGAGAGGAAGGATGAGGGGGGAAGATAAGGAGTTCAGTTTTAGCCATGTTGAGTTTGAGTTGACGTTGAGACATCCAGGTAGAGATGTCAGAGAGACAGTTGATGAGACGAGCTTGAACAGAGGGAGAGAGAGAGGGAGTAGAGAGATAGAGTTGAGTGTCATCAGCATAGAGGTGGTATTGGAAGCCATGGGAGGCAATGAGTTTGCCTAAGGATGAGGTATAGATCGAGAAGAGGAGAGGGCCAAGAACAGAGCCTTGAGGAACACCAACTGAGAGGGGGAAGGAGGAGGAGGCGGAGTTGGAGAGAGACACATTAAAGGAGCGGTCAGAGAGGTAGGAGGAGAACCAGTTATGGACAGAGCCACAAAAGCCAAGGGAGTGAAGGGAATCCAGCAAGAGTGAGTGGTCAACAGTATCGAAGGCAGCAGAGAGATCAAGGAGGACAAGAATGGAATAGAGACGTTTAGATTTAGCCACCAGAACAGTAGCACTAATACGGTAAATTGTAATTTCCCGAAAGGGCATGCAGAGAGGCTCTCTCAATGGTTGCCCCAGTAGGGATGGGCGAACGCGGTTCGGAAGTTCAGAATTCGGACCGAACTCGACCAGTTCGGTCGACCGAACTGAACTTCCGAACTGAACTTGATTTTCAAACCGAACCGAATTTCCAAACTCAGCTCTGTTCACTCATCCGTAAAAGATAATATTCCATTTAGTTCAATGGGGTTTGAATTTCCAAACTTTGTTCGGAAGTTTGGACCAAACTCTAATAGTTCGGTCGACCGAACTGAACCGTATTTCTGAACTGAACCGAACTGAACCAAATTTCCAAACTCGGTTCTCTTCGCCCATCCCTATGTCCCAGTGCTGTGGATATCCCCTCCCCTTAAGATTTCTCAGAGCCGGAGCCGCAGTAGTCTCCAGAAGCAAAGTAAAAGCTTTCTTGCTGGCCAAGCATTTCACAGGTGGGGATAAGAGGTGAGGGTTTTTTTTCTTTCTTTTCTTTAGGGGGTCTGGTAGAGTTTATAAGTAGTTTTTAGGATTCTGGATGGGTGATACAATTCCATCCCTTTCTCGCAAAGAGTATGTCCCTTCGATCATCTGGAGGTCGAGACTACGGTCCACATTATTTGTGCTTGTCACCTGTACAATGACTTAAGGCTTAACGTCCTTGGTGAGTTTTTTGCTCGCTTTCCGGAGCGAACACAGACTATGCTGGTCGAATTAGCCCTTACTAGTAAGATAGTGGAGGAGTGAACCCAGGTTGCCAAGTTTCTGACCCGGGCGTTTGCCTGAAGGCAATTATTTGTGGACTTTAAGTTGTCACTGATCTCGTAATCAGTTTTTTTTGCATTAACATGAGTTTTAGTATATTTATATGTTTATATGTTTATATGTTTTTGTATGCTTTTGTATGTTTGTATGTTTGTGTTGGCTATGACAATTGTTGCGCCTAATAAAGTTGAATTGATTGATATTTTTATCTATTTTTTTATACAGTTCTTATTTTTTTTATGCTGCCCTGAGACGTAGGGGTAGAGTGGGGTATAATTTAAATAAATAAATAAATACGGTAATATCTGGCAATCCAGTTTGGTGGTTAGCCTCCCGTGGTAACCAGTTAGTTATCAAGGGAGGGATTTGGGTTTGACTCGCTGGTCAGATCCTGCACATGAGAGAGACTAAAGGCTAGGGTACCCTCCAATCCTCCTCATGCTCTGTGACATGTTTATACCGTGGATATTACCCTATTGCCACAAGAGCTGAAATGGGCACCGGATTTGGTACCTGCAGGTAATACCCGCATTTTCGAGTACTGTCTCAGGTATTCAATGAGCTACCCAAACCCCAGTCAGGTACCCGGATACCTACACAGCCCCCGAGGATGTGCACAGGGCATACGTGAGGGCTTGGGATCGGCCCTGGAGCAGCTCTGTTCAACTTATAAAAAACAAAGACAAATGGTGAAAACAGCGGTAAAGCCGGCAAGTTTCCACGTTACATGAATTATTATTATTATTATTATTAACAAACATTTATATAGTGCCAGCAGTGTACCTGGCACTTTACAAAGTAATAAAACAGACATGGTCCCTGCCCCTAGGGCTTACAATCTGAGAGACAGAAGCTGGGGGAGAGACATAGGAAGGGGAACAGAGGGAGAGACAAGGGGTCTAACATTCATGAAGATGCGAGGTCTCAAGTGCACGTACTTGGCTTGGTTACGATGAGAATGACAGCAGGCAGGTCCATGT
>QEPC01009702.1:1703331-1722824 GCA_003113815.1 Sphenodon punctatus
GCAGTTCCTGGATGCATTCATCACACAAACACTGCCCTGAGGCAGCCTAAAGTAGCCGCAGCTGTAGATGTGAGGGGCTGCCATGGAAACCAAGTGACCACAGCTGCCTGGAGCAAAGCAGTTTACCAGGACACAAAAGTTCTGGGAGAAATTCTTCGCAGAAGTGCAAAGAGCCAGATGTTTAAGATCTGGGTGGGTGATTGAGACACACAGAAAGTTCAGGATGTTAACAGCAAAATGTAGAAGAAACGTGTGTGTAAAAACACCCAACGTATTGAATATAAAGACATCTTGAAAGGGAAAAGGTGATACCAAGTACAACAGATCCTTTTAAAGAGACATCACAAGAGTTGTTTCGTGAAAATAGAAATGTTACTGGGAGATTCTGTTTGGGAAACAAAAATTCAATTGGGTTTTTTTTGGGGGGAGGGGGGTGGAGAAAAACCTTTCATTGCTGTGTTTGCAACCAAAATACTGTTGCTGTGTTGCCGCGCTGGAGGCGCTGAGTGAAGAATGACAAGAAGCTGGAGGTCAAAATTGTTCAGTGCCCCAAAACCGAAGCTGGATTTTCCAAGAGACTCCTCATTCCTTTTATTTATCCAGAATTCCAAACTG
The DNA here is from genome assembly GCA_003113815.1 of Sphenodon punctatus. NCBI lineage: Eukaryota > Metazoa > Chordata > Lepidosauria > Sphenodontia > Sphenodontidae > Sphenodon > Sphenodon punctatus. Next base: position 1,703,947 of record QEPC01009702.1, read on the forward strand.
TTCTGACTAGGGCCCTTTTCACAGAGACACTCCAACACGGATAAAACAGGTGTCACATTTTATTATACATGTTGCAGGGCTGCAGGTGTGCGCTATGGGTGCCCTGCAACATGTATAATAAAATGTCACACCCATTTTATCAGCGTTGGCGTGTCTGTGTGAAAAGGGCCAATCTGCTCTTGGGTGACACAACAGGCTCTGCCAGCTCTCCAAGGGGGTGGGCTCTCCTTCGCTGGAGGTTTCCTTACAGAGGCTGGCCGGCCATCGACTGGAGATGCTGTAGCTGTGGATTCCCTGCATTGAGCAGGGGGTTGGACTAGATGGCCTTTGATGTCCTATCTGAGTTCTGAGTCTATGATTCTGTGATTCTGTTGGAAAGATGGCGCCTCCAGAAGCAAAGTTACCAAGATGGGTGTTTCCTTCAGTATTAACTAGAAGAAAGACTCTCCCCCCCCCGAGTAAATCGTTGAGACTAGGAAGGTGCAATTTGTATTGTTTTAATTAGTTACGAAAATGAACAGAGCCCCATTCATTTTCATAACAAATGTTACGAGAATGGATGAAGAAGCAAACGATTGTCAGTTGCTTTCATCTGTTTTTGGTTTTGCCCCGTGGGATTTACAAAAACTAAAAAAAAATTAAAAATTGAAAAATCACTGCGCAGAGGCAAAATGGCCATTCTGCCCCTGCGTGGACCTTTCCCAAATGACTAGGGCTGAAACCTTTCATTGATTAATCAACCTGATTAACGGGTGACCATTCGATTAAAATTGGCCCCTTGATTAATGGATTGAAATTGACATAATTTACATAAATTTCCAAAACGTGAAGTATTCATCAGAAATTGTTGTCGAATTGTTAGACAGGCTTAACACATTCCCAAACTGCTGCATCTCTTGAGAAGCCTGTGCAGCCTTCAAAGGTGCAACAGAGCCCCACGATTGTTATGTGGATTGCAACTAGTTCAAGGCCAATTCGCTTTGTGGATGATCCAGGGTCGAGGGATGGATTACGTGCTGCTCTAAATTCTACAATTTATGAGCTTCCTTCAAGAACAACTATCACCAAGCATGTGCAACTACTGTATAAAGCACAGAGGGAGTGGATGTTTGTGGAAATTAAGTTGCCAGATGCTGTTTGTCCAACTGGTGACTTTGGGATTTCAATTGCTAATCACAGTTCCCTGGGGTTACTGGTCACTGGAGAGACGGAGAATGGAAGTTCTGAAGTGCAGCACTCCAGGTTAAGGCAATGCAAAGGCAGACAGCTGACGTGTGCAATAGTGAGTTTGAGGAGGTGGCTGAGGAGTGGGAAATGTATGCAAATTATGCAAATCATATGCAAATGTTAAGTTATTAATTAATCGACTATTCGACTAAAAATCTACAGATTAATTAGCTAAGATTTCTTTAATTGAGTTACGGCCCTTCAAATGACGCAGGCAGCATTATTTTGGAAAAGGGCAGCTGCTCTGTGCAGTCTGTCTGTGCCACTTCCGACACGGCGCTGGGGCCATTTTCGGAAAGGGTGCACATGTGCAGATGGACTAGCAGCCATTTTGTGCAGGCGCAGTGATCTTTTTTCATTTAAAATGGCCACCAAACCATTCTGCACAAGTGCATCCTTTTCCAAAATGGCGCCGGGAGCACTGGCCATTTTGGAAAAGGGCTGTGCATCAGCAGAATGGTCCAGTGTCCATTACTTGCATGCACAGTGATTTTTTAAATATATATTTTTAAAATGAAAAATTAAGGGAAACCCGCCCCCCCCAATAACAATAGGGTTATTTACGAAAACCCCTGATAACAAAGGGGCTTTTGTAAACAAAAATTAAAACGAATTCTGCTCCTTCAGCACACGCCTAATCGACAGCGTTAGCATGAATGAACACACAGTAGTGCCCTTGGAGGTCTCCAACCTCTATCCTGACCCAAACTGGGAGATCTAGCAGGCTACCAGCCCAAGAGAAGAGCAACTAAAGGCGGTTGTAACAGAAGTCACTTCTTTTTGCTAGAGATGTCATTAATTAAGACCATTAATTAGAGAAGGCAAGTAGGTCATTTCCAATTCTGATGGGTCCTGTCTAATTTATTTGTTATTGTAGCTTCTGGCTTTTGCATTCCAAACAAATGTTTCTCACAAATGTTTCTCCTCCAAATCAATCCTTGCAGCGCTGAGCAATGAAAGAAATGAATGCCGGATTCCTCGAAGCTCTCAGGAGTGAACAATGCACATCAGCCTTGAGAAGGGGTAACATGGGTGCACGGCTTAGCTTGTATGGCAGAAATAACAAGCAAGACCTTTGTGGGGTTCGTCACTCGTCAAGGCCCTTGCAAGGAAAGAATCCACCACCAATTAGGAATTAAATACTCATCTCATCAGATGCCAGAAATTCAAAGCCGTTACAATAAGTCACAGAAAACTGCTTTGACAGGGATTTGGCAAAAGTTCCAGTTGGTTCGTCAAACACCTGATCCGAACCGGATGGCCCTCCCCTAGTTTTCAGAACTTTGTTTACACACTTTACAGCCTTTCTAATTCATCCTTTAAAACCATCTTTGCCCCTTCTCGCCGGCTGCCTCCTATGCCTGGAACTCCTTCCCCAACAGCACAGATTAGGGGTGGGACTCCAGGGGCGATTTTGGATTCAGATTTTGGATTTCCCTGCATGTATTTTTCCCCATTGAAGTCAACGGGGACAAACTGCTACGTTAATGATCTGAATTTAAAAAATCAACGTAAAAGATCTGAATCGCCCAAACCGAAAAAGAACCAAAATTTCAGATTAATCTAAATCAGCCATTTCAGTTCTATCCAAAATTCCCACCCCTAGCACATATGCTCCCTCCCTCCCTCCTTCCTTTTTAAAGACCTACGACTTCTGTCCGGCTTTCCACAGGCCTCACATGCATTGATAAATCATCAGTCCTTCTCTCTATCGCCTTACCCTTCAGGATCCCCTCCCGCACCTCTGCTGTAACAAAGTTAAGCAAGTGCCCCTGCACCTTCTCAACGTCATGTAGAATGTCTCCCTGTCTCTCCCTAGGGGTGCAGCCACACGAGACAGGCTGGGGAGGCTACCGCTCTTTGGGTAGCCGTATCCCTCCCTGGGAAAACAACCCATGTGATGCAATGGCTTGTGAGTCCAGGGCCCGCCAGATGTTAGTCCCTCCCCATGGCGGAGGGGAGGGGAGGCAGCCGGTTGCTCTGCAATGTGTCTTCGGGAAAATCCTGAGGATGTGTTTATTTATTATTATTATTATTATTATTAGCATTTATATATAGCACCAGAAATGTACCTATCACGGGGACAGGGGGAAAGGGGAAGGAAACAGGGGCCCCAGACCCCAAGGGTCCACTTCCTCGCACACCAACTAACCAGTCACGCCCCCGGGCTCTAGTTTGGGAGGACTCTATCGAGGTATAAATGCCCGTCAGGATAGTGTGTGGCTCAATAAGCCTCACTGAGGCAAGATCCCTCTCATCATAGGGCACCAAGCGATTATAGGGAGCCTCGGGCCAATTCACAAACACACACCGCTGATACCCCACACGTTGAATGGCGTCTGGGGGGCGTGGCCCCACCTATCCTGTCACTCAGGCCAGCCTCGGTGTCCTGTGAGTCAAGCGGCATCGCCGGTGCCCGCTGCGCAGGGGAAGGAGTCCCTGGTGCCCTGGCAGGCCTCGCAGCCAGCAGCGCCGTGTCTAATGGTATTTTGAGGGAGGGAGGTACGGTCATGGTCCTGCTCCGGGGGTCACGCTCCCATGGGGGCCGGCCCCGATGGGGGGCTCTGACAGTACCTGGCACTTTACAGAGAATAAAATAGACACGGTCCCTGCCCGAGAGCTCACAATCTAAAGACAGGGGGAGGGGAGACAGGGAAGGGGGAACACAGGGAGAGACAAGGGATGGGACATTCATGAGGATGCAAGAACTCAGGTACACGTTCTTGGCTTGGTTACAGTAAATAGGAGGTTTGCAGATAACAGGTTGGGGGATAATCCTGGGTGGGGATGATTAGCAGGAGCTAGGAAGGGCGGAGCGGAAGAGGTGGGTTTTGAGGAGGGACCTGAAGGAGTGGAGGGTGGGGGGAAGACAGACGAGGGCAGGGAGGGAGGCAGTTCAAGGCGTGCGGGGCAGCGAGGGAGAAGGGACGAAGGCGGTTGGAGGAGCAGGGGAGGTGTGGGAGGGTGAGGGAGGGGATAGAAGATGAGCGGAGTGCTCGAACAGGGGTTTGGAGGGACATCAGAGCCGAGAGGTAGGGGGGAGCGAGGTTGTGAAGCTCTACCCAAGTGGGGTAGAGTTGTCTGAGGGGGGTTCAACCTGTGTTTACCCCCGCAAAACGTAGAGTAAGAGATCACCGAACTTTTTGCCTACATTGGGGACCTACACAGCAATAATAACCATATTCTCTCTACACTGCTCTCCCTTGTCTTCTTCTTCTTCTTCTTCATCATCATCATCATCATCATCATCACCACCACCAATAATGACCTTTTCCAGTATTATCTATACATTTCCCATTGTGGTCTCTGATGTCAGGCAGGAGTGCCCTCTTGCATGTACCAGCTGCCCGTGAAGTTGGCACAGCAGGGAAACACAGAGTAAAAATAAAAACAGATATAGGCAGTGTGACGGTCCCCGACCTGGGGTGGGAAACAGCGGTGGCCACTGTCCAGATCGGTGGGTGTCGCTGAAAAAACTTACCTGCACCCAAGAGCGTCATCCCACCGCTTGCATGGCCTGAGTGTGTGTGTGTGTGTGTGACTGTGTGTGTGTGTGCAACAGACACCCATTGTCAGAGCCGCCAACCATGGACGCCATGGGGGGGGGGCTCTGGGCCCTTGGAACATGCCGGAGAGCCGCTTCCCCCGCTCACAGTCAAGCCGCTGCACCGCCAGCAGCAGAAGCGGCTGCAGAGGCACCAAAAGCCTCCTCGTAGCATCGGGTTACCAAGACAACCTGACCACATGCCGGCCCCACAGATCCCCAGCCATCGACCTCACGTAGCGTGGGGTCAGTGCCTGAGCCTGCGTGGCACTCCGCACGACTGCAGGCACACAGGGAGGGAGGAGCTGCCCGGCGCTGTGAGGCACACACGGCGCTGGTAATCGGAGCCTGAGAAACTGGTCCCTACCTAAGCTAAGTGTGGTTTTGTCTTTGTCTCCTTGTGCGTAGTTTTGAGAGTTATAGTTGGTGCAATTGTTACTGTTTACTTCCCAATGCTCCCACCCCTAACATCCTGCCTTGGCTAGCCACCTACCTGCCCCACGGCAGTCCTGGGCCAACATCTGCCAGTGCAGGAGCATCCATGCAGTGGGTCCCTGGGCCACAGGAGCCCACAGCAGGCCATAGAGGGCCCGTGTCAGTTTGTTTTGACCCACAGAGAGGCGTTCTTAATGTCCGCCCCACAATTATGGAAGATTATGGAACACAATTAGGGAACCATTCATTGATGCCCGATCCTGCTCACTCAGTTTCCAACTTGTAAGACTTGTTTTATTTGGGTGGGCATTTTGCAGCCGAGGATCGGATTTGGGGAGGTTTGGGATAAGGAATTTTAACTGGTTTTATTTGTATGCATGTATTGTATTCAATGGGGTTTGTAAGCCACCCTGATCCCTTGGGATAATAAATCTGAATAAACACATAATGCACCCGGGGTCTAAAGGCGGGACTTGCGGAACAGGCTTGAGCTCCAATTGACATCTCTTTCTGTACAAATGAAGCCCTGGGCCCCACTGCCTCTGAAGTTGCATCTCCTCTTCTCCCATCCCACCAGTCCAGGGCGAGGCCCACTCTGCACAAACATGCCTCTGAGGCGATTAGATACGAACGGTTCCACAGCAGAGTTTTCCTTTTCACAATGGGTGGCCGCGTGTATTTACTGAAACCACCGTTATGTTTGTTAATGAGCCAGCCAGTGGGAATTGGAGAATGCAGCCTTCCGCTCAAATACAACAGCGAGGCCAGGGCGCGGGGCCTTTTTTGTGAGGGATGGTGAAGGGCAAGTCAGAACAGACACCTGTGGTGAGAGGGATTGAATATCTAACCTCCCTGCTTCCCTCTTCCCAACAAACTCCTCACTGTGCTGTCAACAAGGCTGGCTGACTCCTTTTCAGGCCTTTAGGAGTGGCATATTAAACAGAACTGAAACAGGTAACGCATTTGCTATCTGATCGACAAGGAATACCTGCATTTTTGAGTAATCTATTGGGTGCCCAATTGGCTCCAGGGTACGGGGTCAGGTACTTGATTACCTGAAAACAATGGGTCTTGCTGTTATTGAGTAACCAATTTACCATTTTACCAATTGGTAAACTGTAAATCGGTACAAGAACTCTGGAAACTCAGGACGTGAAATTGGGAAACCGGTACTGGAAGTTTGGAAATTGGAACACACACACACACACACACACACACACACACACACACACACACACGGTAAATGGGTACATTGGGTAGCTTGTCAGGAACTAATTGAGTACTAATTAGTGCCAGATGTTACTGGGCTAGAAGGACATTGACCCATTGTTGCAGATACTTGTGTCACCTTGTGTTGCAGATACTTGTGACTTGTGTCATATTAAGGTATGAGCTTGGCTTCTGGAGGCACCGCGGTGCGAGGGAGATGGGTGGAGGCCGCAGCGGGTGTGTGGCGCGTGAGTGGGCTGTCACACATATGCCCACCCTCCTCCACCCATCTCCATGCATGGAGGCACCTGTTTTCCCCAATGTCTCCATGGAGATGGGTGGAGCAAGGGAGTGCGCATGCACCCCCACCCACCCCCAACGGCGGTCAGACAGATGCCCCCCCCATGTCCATGCTGTTGCACACATGGGGGGGTGGGGGTGGCATTCATGTAAAAAGGGCTTTGTTGTACTTCTGTCCAACATGCATGGCTGGTCTAGGCTTCTCAACTGGAGAGAATAAAAGGAATCTCATTGTCCAGCCAGAACAAAGACTTGGTAGGGGTTGGGGTTGGCCAACAGTTGGCTGAGGCACCTTCCAGTAGGGGTCACTTCCATCCATCCATCAGAGAAAGGGGCTTAGATGGTTTCTGAGATTTTAGGTCACATCCTAGTCATATTTTCAAACTTTATCCACTGGAACTGAAGCAAATATTTGCAGTAAATAAATACCATAGCCAAGAAGTTCATCTGCTTCGAATCCGTTCTACCAAAGGGGATATGAAGTAGGGCTCATTCAAAGCAGCCGTGCTGTTTCACAGAACATTCCCCTCATGATGGTTTTCATTTTAGGGGGCTACTGCTGTCTGCTTGGGTGCTTGGCATTGATTGTCTTCTATTTCCCCTGGGTTTCTCTAGAGGTTATATACTTACTCTTCCTTTCTCTGCGGCTGTTTTCCCAATTCGACAGCGAATATAGCTGATGCAAGAGAAACAATCCTTGAAAGCAGCAATTAACTCCCAGAGGATTTCACCAATTTATCCCCGGTTTGTGCTAGATCCATCTGGTGCCCCTTATTTAGGTTTTTTGACTACCCTGAAATATAGGAGGGCATTGGCCCTGGGTCATTTTAGTTTATTACTGTCTGCAGTCAGAAGGGAAAGCAATGGGAGTTCCTGATGTGTACCGGGTCTGTATTTGCGATAGGTGAACAATTGAGACTCTCTCCCATACAATATTTGATTGTAGGCTTTACGTGGAGCCTCAGGCCAAGTTCCTGTCCTCAATTATCTTAACCATACCCCCTTGTTCCCATTTTAATGCTTTGACATCACTTCTGCAGGGAAAGGATTTATATATCACTGCTCAGGTTGCTAGGCTAACTGCTGCCCTTAAGATTAGATCTGATCTGGCAGCGGTTTGACTGTCCTGTTCTGTATTCTTGGATTCCTTTGTTCAATTGTTACGTTATTTTTTAAAATTAATTTATTGGAATTTCAGTCGGAAGTTCAATTGAAATGTTATTTTGATTGGAAATTCCGATCAACCTGTATGCACATCCACATAATGACCACGGTCATTCTGCGCATACACAAAATGCCATTTGGAATTCTGATTGGAATTTCATCTGATCTAGATTCAGACTGGACCAAGAGAAGTGCCCAGTTCCTTAAAAAATGGTGGAATTCTGGTTTCACTCCAAATATGAAGCTCTCTTCATTTCCCACTTCCGTTACAGAAGTGAATATCCATTCCAGACATTTAATTCCGGTTCTTATGGTCACGTTGGTGGTTCAGCTTCTGCTCCAGGGTAAGTAGTTTGTGGATCGTGGCCTTGATGAATTTGCCTGATTTGAATTCATCGGACGAAGCGGATTCATTGCCACCTTATTTGTTCAGTTGGGGATATTCATTTCGGTTTCATTCTTTCTGTCAGCCCCTGAATCAAAATAAAATAAATAAATAAATATCTGGACTGAAATAACTGAAGAAAGAAATATACAAATTTTGTCTAGGGCACAAATACTCATTCGGATATTTGGAGGGCTATCTGAATAAACAAATATTATTTGTGAAAGGAAAATTTACACCTCTATTAGCGTCTACACCTCTACTACACTCTAAAGCATGAGTGGGGATTTCTGGGCTCCTTTATACAGTTTCCATGCTAGGTTTGTGAGTGATTTAATTACTCAGGATCATTACAGTATTACAATTACAATTACTCAGGATCTCTTGTTTGATCAATGTGGCAGTTGGCTAGTTGGTAATCATTATGCATTGTTCAGTAATTTGTTACCCTAACAAAACAATTCAATTGGTTTTTATTGGTTTTGATCCAAGAAAATCTAGCCAAGGTTGCAGTACTTCAACCTGAACTGAAGTCAAACTGAAGTCGAGGTTCTTAAAGGGAGAGAGAGTCAGTGTGTCCTGTGTAAGGTGCTGGACTTGGGGTTGGGAAGCCAGGGTTCAAATCCTACCTTAGCCATGAATTCAGTGGGTGACCTTGGGCAAGTCACAGCTTCTCAGTGTCAGTTCCCCATCTGTAAAATGGGATTGTCTGTGTGTTCCCTTCACCTTTGTCTATCTTAGAATGTAAGCTCACTGGGGCAGAGACCTATATGTGATTGTAAAGTGCTATGTATGCCTAGTAGCACTATAGAAAGTTGTAGTTAAAGGGTAAGAATCTATATTTGAGCTTTCATTAATGGACAAGAATTATTAAACTGGATTCACAAACTGAAGGGGGAAAAAACCACTCTTGATTTCCTGGCTCCGCAGATTACGATCTTTACCATGTGAACGGGCTTGATTGCCAACTTCAGCCACATTGGTGTAAATCAAGAGACATGAGGACTAGGCCCAAGAAATGTAAAGGAGATCAGACTATGGGCAGGGATAGCATTTTCTGTCATCTGGGCGCCACGGTTTTCTTCTGAAGTAACCCAGACAAGCTGCCCCTGCGGCATGGGAGGGGGACTGGGTGGAATCTGGGTCACCAATGGAAGAGTCTACCATGGAGCAGCTTGGGGGTGTGACTGACAGCCTCTCCTGATGTCAGACACAGTTTCGTCTTTCTGGGTTGCAACAGCACGGTGATTTCATTGCCTTCCTACGCTCAGACAAGCTCCCTTTGTTCTGTCATAGTTTCTCCCCTGGAACTAGATGTCCGGAATGCTTTGCTCGAGACTCCAACGTGTTTATGAACACCTCGTGAATCAGATGCAGAACTCCCTTTGTCTATCCTGGCCTGGGCCAGCCAGGCAGAGGGAAAATCAATGCGAGCATACAGGATGGTACAACTGCAACAGAGACCATTACCAACAACTCAAGGATTCAGGCAATGTCTTCCAAAGCTAGAGCTTTAGGGCCAGCTCTGTAGTCGATCTCCATTAATTCTAATGCTCAGGGACAGAGAGTGCCACGGATCTTGTACTTTCTGTGCTCCGTGAAATATTTATGAGCAAGCTCCTTATACAAACCCTGATATGGCTGCTCGGCCCTGCCCTGCTCCTGAAACCACAGCAGTCGTCCGTCCAATGGGTTGATTTTGCCGGGGAATTTCGGAATCGGCCCTATACGGCTTGGGCCCCATTTACCTGCGGGACCCGCCTCATCCCGCGTGTCTTGGACCGACCTTTGCGATTGGCTGGGGACGCGTTCTTGGAAGGTCCCCTGAGTTTCCCGGGGGCCCACGTTTGAGTGGGAGTTCTCAGCGGCCGCGTCACGGCTATGGAATTCCCTCCCGGTGAAGATTTGCCTCTCTCTGGATCTCCCTTCCTTCCATACAAAATGTAAGACCTGGCTGTTTTGCCAGGCTTTTGGTGAAGGGGATGGGTAGTTTTTGTAAGGGGTTTTGTAAGGGGCGGGGGGGTTTGTTTTTATTGTTTTTGTAAGGATATTGGGCCCGGACCTTTTTTTATTGAGGATTTTAATGTAATTTTTATTAAGTGTTTTACATTTTTATATTTGATAGGCACACTGCTTGGGCTGCCATTGGGCATGGCTGGGGGTCAGTATAAAAATACTATAAATAAATAAATGACCAGCTTTCCCCTTTCAGAAGACAGCGACTCATTCTTAAAGTGCCAGTCTCTGGTTTTCACATCCATCGATCCCAAGTCTTTCTTGGGCCAGGCTCAGTCCTTTTGTCAATTCTCCTCTGGCTCCAGGGACAAGCAAAAGCTTTTCTTTTGCACTTTTAAGCCCAGACATGAATTTCCATGACATGACACCGGGTGGGGCCTCTCAGGAGTAAAAAAACAGGTCTCCTAATAGTTGCCCAGTAAGTCAGACAGGTTTGGTGCAGAGAACTGCAAGGCTCCGTAGGGAGAGAGATGTAATTATAGTCAGTCTGAGCTATGCTATAGTCACGAGGGACCAAACGGGTTCCTGGTGCAACTACCTTATTGGCTTCATTGCCTTTACACCAGGGTGGAACCATGTGGCAGGTTCTGACATGTTTACAGTGTTTCGGTTGTTCCGCTCTAATCCAATTAGGCGATTATATAACACTAACTGCCAAGCACCCTAACTGTGACCCCACAACGAAGAAAAATCACTCCTCGGAACTGGCACAGTGCAAGGGTGCCGCAATTCGGGACTGAATGACATTCCTGAGCTCCTTTGCTGTTAAAAACATCTCCAAGACTTGGGCTTGGGGCCTTAGCGTGTATGTTTTGTTTTCAAAAAGCAGCAGACTCTCCAAGGGAGTGGGGAAGAGTGTCTCTGTATTTATCGGCTTTGAAATGGTAAAAAAGTCCTGCCTGGGATTTCCTCCTGGAGGATCGATTCCTGGGGTGTCGGAGAGGGAGGTATACAGCAAGCTCTTACATCTTGACTGCAGGAAGTCATAGGACGTCCTTTCTCCCAAATGGCCATCAGGGAAGGGAAATCGGATGGAAAATCAGAATCGGATTAAAATCGGAATCAGATTCAATTGCTTCAGATTTGAATTGGATCGGAATTTGAATCGGTTCATATTCCCCCCCCCCCCGCCCCCATTGAACCTATTTGTTTCAATGGGCAGTGCAAGGGCTATCGGTTCTTGGTTCGGATTAATCCAAAGCAATCTGAAGCAATAACAATTGGGTAAATCAGATTAATCTGGTTCTGATTTCCTCGTCCCTAATGTTCATTGGGTGTTCGAGTTGAATAAACATCCCCAATACCCGATATGAATATCAAACCCATCCAGTCAGTTTCCTGGGGGGATTCTGATTGTGAATCCTCTCTCCTCATGGGATGCATTCACACAAGACTCTTCTCTGAACTGTAGTACTTTTTGTATCATTCTTACAGACAGTACTACAGTTGGGAGAAGAATCTTGTGCTGTATTTGTTGCTTTTACACAGCTGAACTCTTTCCACTTTCCACAGTCTGCTCCCCTGCTTAAAAAGTCGATGAGCTCAATCCGGAACCCCATGGATCCTGCACGCTTTTCATGGGGCACAACATCAAGGCTCACTGACTGCACTGTTGTGGCATACTAAGTATCCCATCATGCTGTGGGGTTTTGGTGTTGTTTTGTTTGATCGTTAGCAATACATTCACCTGACCAGGTAGGCAGTGGGAGACTCATCTCCTGAAAAGAGAAATGACTTCTATACCCTCCTGCAGCAATTAAGGTAGACTAACAGCAGGATTAATCCCTTCACACATTATAAAAATGTGTCTGAAGGGATTAAACATGATTTTTAAACCTTGGTTTCCAAGTTAATTCCCACCCCCTCCCCTATTATTATTACTAAGCCCACATTACACCCACTGCATCCTGCAATTAACCTTTTCATAAAGTAAAATAAGCAAAAGAAAGGAATTTTCACAGACTTAATGTCTCTGAAGCCTGTGTCTCTTGAAAGCCCTCAGGTGAATGTTTTAGGTCAGCAAGATTAGGGCTGTGTTTTGTGTTTGAAAATTCCCCAAAGATAACAGGCTTGTTTGGGGAGTGGCTGGACAGCTCCATGAGATGCAGGCAGATAGGCTTTTGAAATGCTAAGAAGAGGAAAGTGAATGGACTTTGGACCGGGCCCTGGTGATGCAAGGACTAGATGAAACAAGCCACCTCTAACACATCCCCTATAAATAGATTTCCTGAGAGTGACCGGAATCCCAGCCCCAATCCCAGCTTGTCAAAGGGACAGCTAAATTAGTTAAACGAGGCTCCCCCAAAAATCTTACCCTTTCTCATAATGCAAGAACAGGGGACACCCAATGAAAATAACGGGTAGAAGGGTTAGCACAAACGAAAAGAAGTGCTTTTTTTTATACAATCAGCATTACAATTAACCTGTGGAACTCATTGTCATGGGACACTGTGCAAGCCAAGATTCTGAAAAGGACTCGATAAGTTCAGGGAGGTTCGGTCCAACCCAGATTAAGATCTCAGGAGCTGCCATTTTGGATCCTGACCTATCAATCCTCCATCCACTTTGTCTCCTTGCCTCCATCAGCCAGTGGCCAAATCCCTGAGGCATCCTGGGGAGATAATCGCTCCTCCTCTCTCACCCCTGCTGCACGTGGCCAGTTGTGCAATCCTTACCTTGACAAGGAGATCAAATTCCTCCCTGGCCTTTGCAGGCTACTGCCCTACACCCTGGAGGAGCAGGAAGAAACCAGCCTTCATTTTCCTTCCTGGATCTTGTATCGTTCCCCTGGGACAGCTCATCCCATCAGGCTGGCTAGAGACAGCAGGCCTTGGAGCTCCGCAAGGAATTGTTAATGATGGCGATGATTGCTTTGATCATTAGTACGGACACATGTCGTTGTATCAAGGCTGCCTTCGAGCAATTAGCCACAGTCAAAATCGGAGAGGGTGAACTCACATGAGATCAGAGACAAGATAACAGTGCAGGGCGAGGAAGGGGCAAAAGAAGGATGGAAGGAGGAGGAGGAGGAGGTGGGGTTTAAGGAATGAGCCCAAAAGGGCTTGGGAGGTGATGACGGGGGTGGGGGCTGGGTTGCCATGCCATCTGCCCCCAGTGGAGTGACAATGGTACAAAGTGAGGTGAGGGCGATGGTGGGAGGGACAGCTTCACCCAAACCCCCAAACCTTCACCCCTGACCCATCAAGCAAAAACAGGAGAGTGGAACAGGAGGGTTCCCCCAGATTAGGGTGGAGCGGGATGTATGCCTCCTCTTTTATTTGGCTCTCCATAACTTCCAGGGGTGGGGGTATTAAGGAAGAGATTGTTCCATGCCTTCCACACCGTTAGGGTCCTATCCCCTCCACCCCACTATTTTACTCCCCTACATCTATCCCTTATTAAAAAGCAGAGATGTGGGAACCTTTTCCTTCCCAGGGGCCACTTTGAAAATGAGTCCAAGCTCCAAGGGCCGCGTAGACGTTGGGGTCGGGGGTGTTTAAGAAGGGCACTCTGGAAGAGGAATGTCCAGGCCATGGATCTGTGTTATTATTATTATTATTATTATTATTAGACATTTATATAGCGCCAGTCGTATGACCTGGTTAGGGATCTGTCCCTTCTCCTTGTGGTTATGCCCTCCTCTCTGCTCCCTTCCCCGAGCTTAATTCTCACTGCCTGGCGATAGGAACTGGACCAAGGGGCCCTATAAAAACTAGCCACTGGCTGCCTTTGGATCCTGGGCGTCTTTAGACATAACAAAGATCGGGGTGTCAAAACGCCCCATAGCACATGTTTGGCTGTTGTGTATAAGCACCAGAACAATCCTAACACCCACATGGCCAGCCATTGAACATGCCATGTGAACACCCTTGCATCACAAGGACAATAAGTGAGCGTCTTTAGATGTAACGCTGTTCAGTGTTCTGTAACACCGTGTCCGACCGTTTAGACAGACTGTCAACACAGTGTTCACTCCAAACACTGATTAAACTGTCAAGACCTGGCAATTGTTTCCTTCCAGTGTTTGGTGTGAACACTGTGGGTATTTTCAGACGTTACGAGATCACAGTGAACCACAGTGAATACCCACCTGTGGTCACTGTGCCTCGAACGTCTGTTTGGCAGCCGCCAGATGTTTGCCACGGTCAATACCCGCATGGGGTCAATTTGAACCACGCTTCCCAGGCTAGCCGGGGGAATGTCCCGGGAAGCGTGGTCAAAACGATCCCCAGCAGGGACCAAAAAAAAGTAACGTCTGGCCGGTTGCCACGGCCCGGGATCCCCGGCGGGATCCCGGGCCACGGCACATCCGGCCCGACACGGCGGTCGCAGTGGCCCTGCCGCCTTCCCGTCTCCCTGGAGGGCGGGCAGCGGGGTGCGTGGAGGGGGCGGGGCCGTGCGGCCGCACGTTGCACCGCGCGGCCCCGGCCCCTCCCAGATTCCCCGCCGGGATCCCCCCGGCACGTCTGATATGGCGTGACGGGATGACCCCAGCGGGGAATGAAAGGGTTGTTTTCGGTACGGGGCCAAGCGGCCCCGTAACGTCTGAAAACACCCTGTGTCGAGGGTATGTCTAAACACTGTAATGGTAGGACACTGTGTTTCAGAACACTGAACAGCGTTATGTTTAGAGAGTCGACCCCCTGTTGTCTAAGCAGCAGTGCCACATGGTGAACACGGGGCCAAACCGGTGTTCCTATCAAGGTCAATACACACATTCATCCACCCGTTGATGTTATGTCTAAAGACACCCCCTGACCCTGATGTTCCCCACCCCTGTTTTAAAGAAAAGTCCCCTATTTCAGTCCTCCCTCCTCCCTGCCGCAGACAGCGCTGGCCTTCGAATTTACTGGGCCCAGGATGAACATAAAATACAAGTCCCCTGGTTGCCCCGCCCTCTCACCTGTAGCCCCGCCTCTTTTATGGGGCCCTTGAGGAGGTGTCATGTTTGGGGTCGCACTAGGAGGGAGTGGGGGCCCCCATCCCCTGTGCGCTGGTGTAAACAGGGGACCCTGGAAGTAGAACAATAGTGGGGCTTAGGGTTGTTACCCCAGTTCACCCTGTGCAAAGCCCAGCCTGGTCCGATTGCAGCCCGGCCAAGTGCCCAGAATCTGGAGTTCTGTTGTGGGAGCAGTGAGGGAGGTGACCAGGCTCGTGGTGAGGAACAAGAAGCACTAGCAGACGTGGGGAGCAGAGACCTGGGGGGCTAGGGGTGTGCAGAAGACATCCCTACTGTTCTTGTTTTAGTTCTAGTTTTTGTTTACAGCCCCCCACCCTTGGTTTTTGGGGGAGGGGGGGTTTGTCAATGACCCGACTCTGCCGGCGCCATTTCGGGAAAGGGCTGTGTATGCATCGATTGGTCTGGTGGCCATTTGGGGCGCACACTGTGATTTTTTAAATATAAAAAATGCAAAACAAATCACTGTGCCCTCCCAAAATGGCCATGGTGTGTGTGTGTGTGTGTGTGTGCGCGCGCGTGCGTGTGTGTGTGTGTGTCATTCTGTACATGCGCGTCTTTTCCCAAAAAGGAGCCAGTGGCCATTTAAAAAGAAAATTGAATGTGTATTTTATTTATTTTGCGCATGTGTGGTTTTAATTTTTTTTTCTTTTTGAAACAAAAACGGAAAAAAGCAAATGATAAACATTTGTGTAGTCAGCCATTTCCGTATTTTTATAACTAAACTGAATGGGGCTTCATTCGCTTTAGTAATAATAATAAAAAAACAAAAAAGCAAATGAATCCCACACCTCCAGCATTGGCAATAGGGGAAATGGTCCTTCTTGGAAATCTTTCCTGGATCCGGGGACCGGTTCGCTCCTCTGGGCATGGTTTCCCAAAGAGCTTGTCAGGAGCAACGACGCCATCCTTGTGTCTGTAGAGAGTTTGCCCTGGCGGGATGCAAAGGGAAAATGAAAGCCTGCAGAAGCACCTTGCTGCCCGTGCCAGAGCAGACGGGAACCCTTAGCGCCGCAGGGAGAAAGCTCTCCGGACAAGGCCTTTCCTCAGCTACTGGCCTGCTTAGTCCCTGGTGGACAGACACTGCTCTGGGTCCCAGATAGTGTGGCCGCCTATGGAAATCTCTAAGGAAGACTTATGACATAAATATGTTGCAGGGCAAAGTGTATTTTTCGTAAGTCTTCCTTTAAAAAATTGCATAGATGGCCACCCTAATCTCAACTCCCTGGAGAAACTTTCTCAGCTCATTAAACCAAGGCTCAAGCGTATTTATCTCAAGACACTGGCTCAGAGGCGCTGTGATGGAGATGGGCAGCTCGTCTGAGAGTCCTGGGCAGCGTTGGGGGGTTATAATTCCCTATGCACCCAGCCTCTGGCCCCACAACAGCCACTCCGGTTGCTGTGGCGAACACCACTGTTCTTTTTTATTTCCAATCCAGTGTCAGAGCGGTTGGGATTACGCGGCAGACGTCGGGTGTAGTTTCCCTCTGGCCAGGCAAGCTGGAAGGCTTGGGGCTTCCTTTGTTGGTTTGGTTTTAGTTGTGACAACAGAGATTCTCGTGGCTTTACCAGAATATTTGAGACTTGCTGTTTTAGGCTTTAAGAAACCCTCGAAATCTTGACTCCTCATAAAATCAGGAGAGTGGGCAATCCTGCCTTGGCACGTCAATTCCTCAGAGATTCTTATGGGGATCTGTGCTGCTGGCTAGAGCAACTGGACTTTATCCTGCAAGGGGATTCCCTGAGCACACACAGGAGAGCACCCCAGCGTCTTGGTGACCAGTTCTGCTCCCGTTACCCCGGTGTGATCCCAGAGAATCTGAATGAACATGGAGCTTCATCCCAAGAGTAGCATTCCCCACCATCCGACTTCTTGATGAATTCACTTGTATCCTGGCCTTGCGAATCAATCAATCAATCATCATCATCATCATCATCATCATCATTTTTATATAGTGGGCCCCCCTCCCCCCGCCATGGCACTCAGAGCGCTTTACCTGGAACTAACAACTTTTTAATCTTCATAACAACCCTGTGAGGTAGGTTGGGCTGGGAGAATATTGTGACTAGCCCAAGGTCACCCAGTGAGTTTCTGGCTAAGGTGAGACTTGAACTGGGTCACCACCTCTAACTCCCAGTCCAAGTACTACGCACTTAACCAGTTCTTCCTGCTGCCCTTGGGCTGGCTCTATAGGAGCAATTCCACTGGAGATGCCACTCTCTCCAAAACAGAGGCAAGAGTGCAGCTTCCCAAATGACTGGAGAGTTGTACATTAGCAAGGTGGTTAGCCTACATTAGCAAGGTGGTTAGCAGATTTCCCAAGGACTCTGCTTGTGGGAAGGGTGCGTACAAGCTTCCGGTTCCTCTCGTCCAAAAGCTCAGGAAATGATTAAAGCAAATGGTTTTTAGAGCTGGAACAGGGAACTAATTTGCCACCCAAAAGTAATTCCCCAAATCCCAGCTAGCCTGCCGAGTGTCTGATCAGTATGCAATTATCCACTTGGGCACCTGATCACCAACTATACTGGGTATTACAGATTTTCCACAGAACAAACCAATTTTCTGCTTTGCTGACTTACCATTTGAATTTGTGTGTGTGTGTCTGTCTGTCTATTGCAGACCATTTTCCTATTGATGATGATGATGATTCTCAGCACATGGTGGAAATGGAAAATAGGTAATTGAAAACTGGAAATTTGATATTGGAAACAATATTTTGATAAATCAGACAGCCCCCCACCCCCTAGACATTAATCAGGTGCCAGTTAGTACCCAACATTATCAAGTCAATCTCCAGTACCATAATGTCACCAGGCATTCCTATCATCTCAACTCTAACTTTGCTCTTGGGAGGCTGGCGGAGCCCAGGGGAAATGAGAAACCAGTGGCTCAAGTCGTACCTTGGGGACCACCTCGCCCTCCGCGTCCCAGAGCGGCTCCTTCGGTCTGCCGGGGGTGCCTTGTTGGAGGTCCCCCGCGTTAAGCGGGGGGCCACAACAGAGAGAGGGCATTCTGTTTCAGGAGGGGCGGGGGATAAATGTAATAAATAAATAAATAAATAAATAAATTCCCTCTGCCCCAGCACATACTACCATGGGCTATGGGGAGTTGCGTCTGCTTATACCTGGGTCAATGATCAAAGAGTCTGGTGGTGGCATCTCTGTATGAGCTAGAGAGCAGATTTGGAGGAGATGAGACAGATTCTATTTATTTATTTATTTATTTTTCAGATTTATACCCCGCCCCTCCTGCACGCAGCTCGGGGCGGCTTCCAACAATAAAAACAGTAAAATTCATTTTAAAACAATCAGATATTAAATATAAAATACAAAATATAAAATACAAAACAGGGCTAGACATAAATAAATAAATAAATAAATGGGTGGGGGACTAAAATCCTCCCTCCCCACCCTCTGTCCCAAAGGTCTGGGCAAACAGCCAGGTCTTACAGTTCCGCCGAAATGTTAAAAGGCTTGGGGCCAGGCGAGCTTCCTCCAGAAGTGAGTTCCACAGCCACGGTCCCACCACCGAGAATGCCCTCTCCATCGTGGCCCCCCGCCTAACACGGGGGACCTCCAGGAGGGCACCCCCGGCAGACCGCAGGAGCCGCTCTGGGGCGCGAAGGGCGAGGCGGTCCCTA
>QEPC01009702.1:1756308-1777086 GCA_003113815.1 Sphenodon punctatus
CAAGCGCGTGCACCTGAGACCTCGCATCCTCGTGAATGTTACACTCCTTGTCTCTCCCTCTGTTCCCCTTCCTTTGTCTACACACACAAACACACACACCGTCTCTTAGTTTGTAAGCCCTAGGGCAGGGACCGTGTCTATTCCATTACTTTGTAAAGCGCCAGGTACATTGCTGGTGCTATATAAATGCTTGCTGATAATAATAATAAATAAAAAATAAAGTCAAATCAAATAAAATATGTTTATTTTGGCATAACGATTGGTCTTTGCCTGAGTAAATCCAAACAGTTTAAAATTTAAACAAAGTAAAACACAAATAATAAAGCATTTCTAGTTAAACAAAACATCTTATAATACTAATACAGAATATTCAGTCCATAGAATATACCAACTGCAGATCAAATTCATATCAACCCATCTAATTTTTATCATTGAATAAAGTCAGTAAATCGGGGCAGTATGTTGCAGTATTGTGAGAATAAAAAATTTCATTGATAACAGGAAATAGTTGGGAAATACAGATCCTGGTTCCCAATATGGTGAAATTTCTTGCAAGCAGCAATTTTGCTTCTGGTTTCAGCTCTACATAATACCCAAATCGAGCTAGTGAACACTGGAAATGAAACAGGGACCTAATTTGGTACTGGTGGGCAATACATTTTCGAGTTACCGTGTCAGGTATTTTACAGACTACCCCAATACCTGAAAATCTGGGTAATCACCAGTAATCACCAAAATTACTGGTAATTTCCACTGCTGATTTTTTGATTTTCCCGGTTACCGATAAATAAATCAGCAAAGAAGACTGAAAAATCAGGACCAGAAGTCAACAATACAGGACATCTGATACTCAGATTGGGTTGAAATTGGGTCCTGATTCATACCCCAAATTTCCGAGTTGATATGGGTGCTGGAAATGTGGGTATATCTGGTTTTACTGGTCCTCTTTTGCTTTCAGCGCTACTGAACACACAAAGTAATCCAAGTGACTGGAGTGAAATAACTGAATTAAGAAATCTAGAAATATTGTAACACCAGCAAAGATTTATTTGGCCATCCATTTGTTTGAATGACAAATCATCTTCCCAAATACAGAATGAAATTTTCTTTTCTGCTCGACGTAGAGGTTTCTCCTCTGCTTAAGTGAAAACCGAACCTTCTGCCTAACGAGCCCAGATTCCTTGAGACTTTTGAATAAATGAATAATAAAGTCAGGACCTCCTGAAATGAAGCCATCTCCCTGTGACGTGATTTAAGACTCTTTCCCCATTGCAGAGCCCCTTCCCATCAATAACGCCCCCTCACCCCCTGCAGCGCTGGAATCCATCCAGCTGAGCCATCCATCCATCGGCGTGTGATGGATTGATCAGTAACAATTCCAGGTTCTCTCTCTCTCCCACACCCCCCAACTGAAAACCATCCTCTGCCTGCCATGCCAAGAAAACCTCATTCCCCGACCCCAGAACCTTGGCCCAGGCGCTGGCAACGAGATCTGATCGCTAATGAGATTGCAAGGGTCAGGGAAGCAACTGCACACTCTAATTTCTAACAGCTGAACCAGGCTGTGCGGGGAAGGCACAAAAGCAGCTCTGTCTACGGCTTTGTCTTTACACGGAGCTACATTCCTGAACGCAGTGAATTAAGGAAAGCAGAAACTCGGCTAGTGCATCCATCCCTGGACAGGTCTCTGAGCTTGGGCAAGGGGGCACAGGAGGGAGAAAAAGAGGACACTAGGGGTTAACCATCGAGACAACGGCTCGGTTTGTTCTGGGCTGCTCCCACTCTCAGGGTTTGCACGTAGAGTCTAATGAACGGGTGGCCCCCTGTGCGTATTACTTGTGAGTTCGCAGCCCCCACTCAGCTCCTACTCGCAGGTTTAGCATGATCCTCCTAATACACGGGCAGGTGTTCTTCCCCGCGGCACTCCGGCCACCAACCCCCCCTTCTCCGATGACTCACAGCCGCGACGAACCACGGGAAGAAGAAACCGCACCTGCTGTTCCTTTCTTCCAAGCTATGACTGCTATCCCACCCACCCATGGAGGTTCATCCCTGGGCTTATACTGGCCAGCACTTGGTGGCCAGAACTCATCTCTTGCTGGCATGCACCGAATGCCGAGTTTGGGTGTTTTCAGATGTGACACTAGCACAGATTGATCCTGGTGCCTGCGGAGCTTGAAACCAGCCGCCAGATGTTACCACAGTCTGGCTCCCGACCATGGTGGGAGCTAGGCCGGGCTGTGACAAGGGGAAATGTCCAAGTGACAGCTCAGGCTAATTTCCACCACAGTCAGGAGCCATCCGGCGCACCCGGAGTAAAGCAGGTTATCATGTCTGATAGCCCAGCGTTCCTCTCCCCCGGTGCAGAGAGGCGGCGGAGGCCGGGCACCACGGCAGCTATCATTGGTTGCCATGGCCACCCGTCTGCCGAGGGGAGGGGCGGATGCAAGTCGGCACGTTATCACGCCCCCTCCCAAGCCCAGGCCACCTTCACACTTTTCTGGCGGCTCAGCGGAGTCCGACCGGGGTGAGGGCCGCCTCCACCGCATGGAGAAGTCTGTGGCGGCAGAGGCAGCCCGTCACGTGTGACAACACCCTTTATTGAGCCACTCACGTCAGTGAGTGCCTGCAGTAAAAACCGAAAGAAAAAGATTGAAATCAAGAGCCACCAGTCTTTGCATGTTGTCAGCTGCTCTCTCGCATCCCCGGCTCACAGCGATGAACTGGCACTGCAGGTAGCAGCGCACACTTTTATTGGGGGTCTCGCTCGCCATGGTGTTGGAAATCCCTATTGATTCACATAACTCCCCCCCCCCCCCAGTCAAATATATGCCTTCTCTACCCCGCCTTTAGCATCTTCTGCATTGCTAGTGCGGGTGGAAAACATCTGGGCTTGCAAGGTGCTCTGTCCTTCTCTGAGTGTCCAAACTTTCTATAAGGCAACAAGCTCCCCTTCAGCTGGCTCGCATTCCCTATATCCCGAGTCATTTGTTTGCCCCCAAGAGTTTCATCTCTGCCATCCAATCAAGGCACTCCTGGTGTCCCCCGCGAGGATCCTCTCACTGTCATCAGTGCGCTGTTTAGAAAAAGTAGCAAGGAGAGTCCAGACTCCATTACTGACTTCTGGCAGTGCACGCATCAAGTCAATTCTCAATCTCATTTGGATCCCAATTTTTTACACGGACTCGGTGTTTGGGCGGGTGCGCGGCAGGGAGGGGGGTGTCCGTGTAATGGCTGCCATTGGGTGGGGGGATGGGTGTTTGCTCAGTGTTCACCCATGAGAATGCTGAGCGGGATGGATGTGGGGTGTGTGCACCCTCCCACGCAACACCCACCTCCGCCCATCGCCCGCCCCTCTGGAAAACTGGAGGAGGCTCCGTGGGTGGAGGTGGGTGGGTGTCCGTGTAAACAGACACCCACCCACCTCCACCCACTGCAGCAAAACACCCATCCCTCCATGCACCCCCCATCCACGTAAAAAGAGCCAATCTCTCATCTTATCTGGGGCTGCTACTCTTCGACCTCATTCACACCTGGCGGCGTCGCGACAGCAGAACACTCATGAGCCAAAGATGCAGTGGGGGGAGGAGGCGGATGCCAGAAGTACCGCCAGTGCAAATGGGGTCCTGCCGCGACTTTACTCATCGTTGCCAAGGCTCAAAATCCATCCTTGACAACCGCGAGTAAAGTTGCGGCAGAACCGTGACTTTAAAAGTTAAGAAATGATGAGTAACTTTGAACCAATCGACACTGGAGAATAGTGTCCCAGCTCTGCTCCCATATACATTCCTAGCACAGTAACCACTGCCTTGCAGATCCCCCCACCTGCCCATTTGGCAAATGCAGTGGTTTCCTCCACCCAGTTAGAAAATTCCATGCTTCTGAAAGGAAATCAAAGGGGTTCTACTGCCTTTCTGCCCCCTGGTGAAGCAGGCCCTTTCCTAAAGGGCTTCAGCTGCTTTTCTGCACCCCGGGTGAAGCAGATCCCTTTTAAATTCTCGGGACCGAGTGAAAATACTACTGTTTTGAGAGGGTGGGGAATTACTCCTCTGCTATTTCTAATAAGGACTCTTTGTACAATCAAATAGATCTTTTATTCAATGAGCAACACAATTTAACATACCAATTATGGATGAAGCATTTGCACCTTTAACATATAATCCTTCACCTACTCTTAATTACTTAAAACACATAGAAAGCATGTATTCTTATGTGATCAGAGGTCTCCGGTCTGGTCTCGAGAGGAGAGGCAGGGCGGGGGCCCAGGAGAAGCAGTTGTAGGACTTCCTAAGGAGAAGTCCCAGAGAGGGCCAATCATTAAGCTAGCCGGCGCCCTGATAAGGGCTAGTGGACAAGCATCATGAACGGCAACTTCTCTGTCTAGGGACTGGCCTTTTATGCTGTTTCCCTTATGAGTTATTCAGAGCACGGGGCTAACAGTTCCACATCAAGAAAGTTCCTCCTCATTGCTATTCAGGTTTGGGGGTCCTTCCCTGTTTGTCACTTGTTTGGAGTTTGGCATGACCAGATTAGGTCCTGCCTGTCCTCCTTCTGGAAGAAAGACATGACCTTAGGCCATAGATCTCCCACACCCCTTCTCTGAGGCGTCTCTCTGTCTGATCAAGCTATTTTCCCTTATTGCATTGCTTGGTTCTTATCTGCAACCTTGTTCTGGGAACAGACAGTTTTTACTAGTTTTGTTCTTACTGGGGCCTTTCCTTTTGTTGATGACAAGATGTATCTCTGTCAGCATATTTCTCTCTCCTCCTGCCAGTCTGTTTCTTATAATATGCATTTGTAATAGTTCCTAAGCTAAAAATCACTATAAAGCATATAGCAAGCAAATAAAGCATATAAGAAACTCATAGCATCCTTTCAATAGTTACAGATGTGTAGAATATTCTTTTGGTTACATTTCAACAAAGAATGAGTTATAATGACATTCCATGTCTGTTCTGGCACATTTGTGTCAGAAGAACCAATCTTGCTTTGGTTACATTGTAGCAAGGAAATTGTTAGATTTATGTCAATTCACAACACTTCCATGGTGCTAATATCTGTAACATCTTTAGATGAGTTGGCATGTGCATGGAGATGCCTGTGACAGAAATGTCTATGCAGTTTAATAATCACCTGGATTGGCAGTGCAGTCACAGCAACACACACACACACACACACACAGAGCATAAGTTCAACCAATAGTTGCCCTGTAACCAATGAGGCCAATGCTCAGCGTGACTGCAGCCAGTGCTGTAAGGATATATGACCAATAGTGACCAATAGTGACCAACAGCTGTTCATGCAGCCGGGCTGCAGGGACTCCATCCCCCCTCCCGGTAGCAGAGGGAGAGAGGGTGGGACCACCATCTTCCCTGCGCCTTCTGGGGGTGGAGGCATCGGCCCCAGTAGGGGTTCCTCAGTGACATGCCTTCAGAGGGCCTTTGGGTGTGGCCCTTGGTGGGGGCCTGAGTAAGCTGGGGTGTGGGGTTCCGTCTGTTGTCAGTAAATTGTGGGGAGGGTTTGTATTGGGGGATACTTGTTTAAAGGGGGGATGTGTGGAAGGTGATTGGTGGAGGGGAGTGGGGGGGTTTCTTCCTTTATTTTGTAGTGGGGTTGGTAGGGGGAGGGGGGCTATAGAGGGGATTTGGTTTAGGGAGGGGATGAGGGTCCAATTTGGGAATGGTTGGGTGGGTGGGGATTCTCCCCTCGATTGGGGCGGGACAGCCAGAGGGGAGCTGGGGCTGGGTGTGGGAGGGGATAGCCATTGGGGTCGTGATGGGACATGGGAGGTATGGTCCTTATGGGGGGGGTGGTATGCTCGAGTTGGGTGGAGGGACAGGTGTTTAATATCTGTTCCCCGCCCCACCCCTCTAGCAATGGGGCAGGTGGTTCTGGATCTGAGGGCCCCTGATCATGTGCTGATGCTGGTGAATGTGAGATCAGTAGCAAATAAAGCAACAACCGTCCAGGAATTGATCCTGGACCATGTGGCTGACCTCGTGTGTGTCACGGAAACCTGGCTGGACGTGGAGTTGGGGCCTATCTTGGCTGACCTTGTTCCAGCCGGGTATTCCGTGCAGCATCAATCGCGGTCAGAGGGACCGGGGGGTGGGGGGTAGGTGTAGCCGTGATTTTTAGGGAGGGTTGGGCTGTTTGGAGGTATCTGGTGCAATCCATAGTGGGGGTTGAGGGTCTCCATCTGATGTTTGATGTGGCAGGGAACAGTTTGGGAGTGCTGCTTGTATACCGTGCGCCTACCTGTACAGTGGCCTCCCTGCATGCTCTAGCGGAACTGGTGTCGGGGTGGTGTTGTGGTCCCCGAAGACGATAGTCTTGGGGGACTTCAACATCCACGCTGACGCCAATCTTGGGGGTGCGGAGCATGAGTTCATGGCCACCATGGCAACCATGGGCCTGTCCCAGGGGGTCAGTGGCCCGACACACCGGGGGGAGGGGGGGACATACCTTAGACCTTGTGTTTTGCACCGGCCTTGAGGCGGGGGGTCCGTTGGTGGGGGAGATATCAGCTGTGCCCTTGTCATGGACAGACCACTACCTCCTGCAGGCCTCGCTCCTGGCACATGTCTGCCCTCAGAGGGGCATGGAACCTGTTCGAATGGTCTGCCCCTGTAGACTGATGGAACCGGAGCGGTTCCAGGAGGCTTTGGGGGATATATCCTCTGATCTGGATGGCTGTCATTGAGCTGTGGAACGTCTTGCTGACTGAGGCCATTGATCAAGGCATAAGCTTCCCAGGTGGCACAACCGCAGGCCTCCCTGGTTTTCGGAGGGGCTGCGGGTGCTGAAGCCGAGGAGGGAAGGCGGTTGGAGCGACGGTGGTGTTGTTCACGTGCTGAAGCCGACAGGTTGCGGCTTAGAGCGAGTTTACGAGCCCATGCCGTTGCTATGTGGACAGCAAAGAGAGTTCTTTGCTGCTCTTATGGCGTCCGCTAAATCCCGCCCAGCGGAGCTGTTCCAGGTGGTGCAGGCGCTGGTCAGTCCGGCCTCCCTCCACCTTGGGGTGGAGTCATCTAGTGCCCGCTGTGACTTGTTTGTGGATTATTTTGTGGATAAAATCGCTCGGATTCACCATGGTTTTGACGCTGCATTTTCTGCAGTGGGGCAATTGGAGGTTACTTGTCCTTGTTTTTGGGATCAGTTTCAGCTGATGACCCCTGCCGATGCGGAGGATGTTCTTGGGGCTGTCAGGGCCACCTCTTATGAACTGGACCCTTGCCCATCCTAGCTGGTTAAGGCCTGCCGGGAGATGATGGGTCATTGCTGGCGGGGGTGGTCAATGTCTCCCTTAGGGAGGGCAGGGTACCAGGCTGCCTGAAAGAGGCAGTGGTGCGACCCCTACTCAAGAAACCATCGCTTGACGTTGACTCCTTTGCCAGTTATCGGATGGTCTCTAACCTCCCCTTTTTAGGGAAGGTTATTGAGCAGGTGGTGGCCTGGCAGTTGCAGGAGCATCTGGATCGTGTCGGTTTTCTTGATCCCTCACAGTCGGGGTTTCACCCGGGATATAGCACCGAGACTGTCCTTGTGGCGTTGGTTGACGATCTTCACCAAGAATTAGACCAGGGCTGTTTGACCCTGCTGATTCTATTAGATCTGTTGGCGGCGTTTGATACCGTTGATCATGAGATGTTGGTGACGCGCCTGCAGGACCGTGCAGGGGTGGGTGGTACGTTTCTTGACTGGTTCCACTCCTTCCTGGCCAGAAGAACTCAGCGAGTGGTACTTGGTGATTATTTTTCATCATACCGAGACCTCTTGTGTGGTTCTGTTTTGTCCCCTCTCCTGTTCAACGTGTATATGCAGCCGCTTGGCGAGGTGGTCAGGAGGTTTGGTGTGCGATGTCATCATTATGCTGATGACACCCAGCTCTACCTCTTTTTTTCATCAGACCCAGACCCGGCAGTCTCGGTGCTTAACGGGTGCCTTGAAGCTGTGGGGGACTGGATGAGGGCAAATCGACTGAAGCTGAATCCCGACAAGACGGAGGTGATGTTGGTGGGTAAGGCAGTGGGGGTCACAGCCCCCATCACTGATGGGGTCTGCCCTCCGCTGGTTCCCCAGGTACAGAGTCTGGGGGTGCTCTTGACTTGCAACTCCGCTTGGATGCTCAGCTGGATTCTGTGGCAAGGAGCGCCTTCCACCAATTACATCTGGTGAGTCGGCTTTGGCCGTATGTTTCGGACTCTGACCTGGCCACCATCATCCATGTCTTCATCACCTCTAGGCGTGACTACTGTAATGCGCTCTACGTGGGGCTACCTTTGGTGACGGTACGGAGACTGCAGCGGGTGCAGAATGCAGCGGCCTGTCTCCTGGTGGGATTGGGCTGCCGGGAACAATATTACACCAGTTCTTCGGTCTCTGCACTGGCTGCCTGTAGTCTACCGGGCCTGATTCAAGGTGTTGGTGCTCACCTATAAAGCCCTAAATGGCCTCGGCCCGACCTATTTTCAGGACCGCCTCACCCCCGGGTTCTGGATTGGCCCATGCGGTCATCAGGGGGGGTGCTCGCCTGGAGGTTTCCTGAGTCTGCCGGGGGCAGGGTGGGTCACAATGGAGACGGTCTTCTTGGTGGCCTCCCCATGGCTGTGGAGCTCCCTGCCGGTGGAGGCCCATTTGCCCCCGAATCTCCCCTCCTTTCTGATGCTGTTGCAAGACGTGGCTGCTCCGCCTGGCTTTCGGGGGGAAGGATGGGTGGTTGGGGAATGGGGTTAGGGGGGTGGGGGGTGGTTGGGGATTTTTTATACCTCCCTTGTTGTTGTTGTTTTAAAGTTGTTTTTACTGTTATGTTTTATATTGTGCACCGCCCAGAGCTGCCTGTGGCAGGGTGGGCGGGTTAAAAATGCTTTAAATAAATAAATAAATAAATATGTACAGCATGCAGCCAGTCCTAGCTAGATAGCTGCCTGTCTCCTTCAGCAGTTCAAAACTTTGGGCATGCGGTCTCCAAGGTTCAGATGCCGAAACTGTAGCCATGGCGATTCATGGAGGGAAATTCCTCATGGAGCCTCCCCCTTTCCACTGTTGCACAGAACCTGCAACTGATTCAACAGACCCACCCCGTAACCTCCGACCTGTGCCCCTTAACCTCCACTCCAGTGCCTCCAATCAGAATGGTTGTTGTATGTGGCTCCTTTTGCTTCGGCCAATCTGCAACTGGATTGCTGAAAATTCTCGATCGTATTTATTGGCATATCAGCCAATGAGTGACAAGGATGTACAAGGAGAAATGGAGTGCAGGGAAGATAGGAGAAATGCGGTATGGTGCCGTTGGTATTACCACTCAGCATTTGAACTTGACGGCAAAGTGGTAGGATCCTGGTAAGCACATTATCGGTAAATTGAGAAATGAAATGTCAATCATGCTCTGGTCATCTCTCCCCTCAATTACTGTAACCTCCTTCTTTCTGGCCTTCCCCAGTCTCACCTTTCTCCCCTTATCTCCGTCCAAAACTCTGCTGCCAGGGTCATCTACCTCGCTGGTCGCTTCGACCATGTGCAGCCCCTCCTCTCTTCGCTTCACTGGCTTCCCCTTCCCCCCTCCCTTCATACCTTCAAATCTCTCCTTAAAACTCACCTCTTTCGCTCTGCTCTGTCTGACTCTTTATCCTGCTGAGCCACTATTCCTATACCTACGATCGGTTTACCCTTATCCTTGCAACATGGACCTGCCTGCTGTCATTCTCATCGTAACCAAGCCAAGTACGTGCACTTGAGACCTCGCATCTTCATGAATGTTAGACCCCTTGTCTCTCCCTCTGTTCCCCTTCCTAAGTCTCTCCCCCAGCTCCTGTCTCTCAGATTGTAAGCCCTAGGGGCAGGGACCGTGTCTATTTTATTACTTTGTAAAGTACCAGGTACACTGCTGGCGCTATATAAATGTTTGTTAATAATAATAATAATAATAATCAAGAAGACCTTCCTGAGTACCAAGATGGCGTCAGGAACTGGGATTTTGATAAGAATTTCTGTTTTTGTGAAATCTCGTTTCAGACCTAGTAAGCAACACATCAGATGTTATAGACCAACAAAATGGCATTTGCTGAGGGGGTGGGAGGGGGGGATAATTTCATCCCTACGCTCCTGACTTCTCTTTTAATTCTTCCATTTTAATTCTTATGCAGCATTTTTAAGGCCCATACACAGTTCCCATTTCTAATTCTGTCTCAGAGCCATCTCTGTGTTTTTATTAGCCACCTTCCAGACTTTACTGCCAACAGATGAAATGCCAGTGTCCAATAACCTTCTGGGATGTTGATTTCTCACCTCCACCCCCGTCCTCTTGGCCTTTGTCCTGCCACCTGCCTAAGCTGAGTCGAGTCTTGGGCAACAGAAATGGCAGTGGCATGGGTCTGAGAGCCAGCAGAATGAGGTGATTCTGAGGGGATGGATGATCCCAAATGTTCTGTGAAATCAGTTTGGCTCCAGTGCGTCTTGCTCCGTGATGGAGGAGGCTGTTGCTAAGCTCCCTAGTCTGGAAAGTTAGGAGTCACCTCCATTCCTTTCTTTGGCTACGAGCAAAGCAGTCTGACAGCATTTCATGGGAATTCAAGCAAAAGCTTGCAGTGTTCCCTGCCCATTCGTTTCTGGAGCATGAACAGAGTGCATACAGTAGCTGAGGCGGCGGCTGCCAGCGCCCTTAACATTACAGAGACTTGGTTCAAGCCCCGGCAGGAACGGATTCCTCTCAAGAACCACCTAGGCCAATTAGCAAAATGTGATCATTTCCCTCTGCAAGAACCAACCTGAATCACTCACACTTCAGAACCACATTTGCCAGTCCCAACGGTTCCAAAGTAATGAGTCACACCCCCCCACACACACACACACCTCGCTCACCAAATCATGAGATTGGCTGAACAGTCATGAGATTTTATTTATAAAATCAGGAGTGTTTTATTTTGGCGTTTGGTTTTGGAGGACGTACAACACTCGTTTTCTCAAAAAAATCATGAGGGCCAGAAACGAAAATTTTAAAACAGGAAAGATTAAACGATCTGTAGACTGAGATGAGCAATTTAAGTTACAGCCAAATGCTAAAGAGACAAGGCTCACACTACTTTGCTAAAAGGTCTGGAAAGTAATTCTTATGAGGAAAGGTTGAAGGAACTGGGTATGTTTAGCCCAGCAAAGTGAAGACTAAGGGCAGACTTCAAATATCGAAAGGTCTCCCACCAAGAAGCTAGCAAGGAGCTGTTCTGCATTGCTAGGAATAATGAGCTCAAATTTTAGACAGGTAGATTTTGGTTAAAGATCAGGAAAAACGTCCTCTCCGTAAGAATTGTGCAGCAATGGAACACATTATCTAGGGAGGTCATAGGTTCTCTATTGCTGGGGATTCTCAAGAAGAGGCTGTACAGCCGTCTGTCGGGGACGTTGGAGCTGTCACCAGTCTGCATCCAAGCAGGGGGTTGGACTAGATGACACTTGATCTCCTTCCACCTCTAAGGCCACTTTTAGATGAGTGGCACGCGCTCACAGGATGACATCACGTGAATTTTCAAATTACCCCGGGCGGCTTTTAGACGAGACTTCTTGTGCATTATCGCCACTGGCGCACTCTTTTGATACTGCGGATTATATACCTCTATCTGTTTAATCAGCGGTATTAAAAGAATGCGCCAACAGCGATAACGCGAGAGACATCTCGTCTAAAAGCTGCCCACGGTCATTGGAAAAGTCACCGGATGGCGCGCGCCGCTGGTCTAAAAGCAGCCTGAGATTCTAAAATCTCAGTTGGTTACCCTACATTTCACTGGATGACGCAATGGCCAACTCCTGAGCGCTCAGGATGAAATCCCTATTGCAGCATGAAACCTGCAATGGCAATGAGTTCCTCAGGTTAACAGTTCAGGATGAATGTGCCCCCCTTCTCTTCAGAATGGAATTGCAGAAAGGTAGAAAAGTGCAGCTCTCAGCTTTAGATCAGACTCCAGGGTGATGAGCCTATGGCTGTGATATGCAAACCTCTTACTCAAGAGTAGTCTCATTGACGTCCACAGGGCTTTTTTTTTCTGGAAGCAGCGGTGCGTGGGTTGCAGCCTCCCAAACATTAACTCTGGCCTGGGCTGACTAACGCTGTATGTGGAGTACAGCTGTCTCAGATGACTCCATAAATATACATCTATTTCTAGAATTATTTATCTTTCACGCTTCCAGTCCGTAACACTCTTTAAATCTGCAAAGCACTTTGTGAGCCCCGAGTAGGAAAGCCTGCTTATGTAAAATGCAGTTTCATTATTTGTTAGCATTAGGGCTGTGAGTAACGGGGATAACGGGGGACTTTGTAAATTTGGGGCTTAAATTTCAAAGTCCAGCCAGCCAGCCAGCCCGCCCCTCCCAGCCACGGGTGTGTCTGGAGTTGTGTATTTTGCATGGACTCTTTCAAATGTTGCTTTTATGC
Source organism: Sphenodon punctatus (assembly GCA_003113815.1). Taxonomy (NCBI): domain Eukaryota; kingdom Metazoa; phylum Chordata; class Lepidosauria; order Sphenodontia; family Sphenodontidae; genus Sphenodon; species Sphenodon punctatus. Next base: position 1,768,733 of record QEPC01009702.1, read on the forward strand.
GCTTTTCATTTAGGATGGCACGGTGGTGCAGTCCAACTTTCCAGGCAGGTGATGTGCGGAGGAGCTTGGCACTTCATAAAGTTATACAGTTGTCCACCTAAGGAAACATAAAAGAGAGGCCGCTTGTTTGCAAGATTCATGCAATTGCATTTTACTTGCTGATACGGGATGAAATTAATTATTATTAATTATTATTATTATTATTATTAGTAGCAGTAGTAGTATTCTACACAATTTGCGTAAGTGATGCCCTTATTCATCCCAGGCTGACACATGTCCTGGTGACCATGAGGCTTCATCTTTGCAATTCCTTCTTCTATGACTTTCAGCGGTGCTTATCCATCGCTTGCAGCTTGTTCAGAATGCAGCAGCGCAGCAGCTAACTGGTTTGGGCGGCCGTGATCCTATGACGCCCGCCCACCCTGCGTTCTCTGCATTGGCTGCCTGTAGAGCGCTGGATTGAGGTTAAGATTGTGCTGCTGGTTTTCAAGGCCCTGAACGGTCTAGGCCAGGGATGGGGAAGCTTTTTTGGTCGGGGGGTGGGGGCTGCATTGGCAATTTGAAAATATTCTGGGGGCTGCAATTAAAAATAAATTCTATCCAATTTTAAAGTAATTAAAAGGTACTTTGAAATCAATTAAAAAGTAATCTAAATGAATAGATCAAAAAACAATATTTTGAGCCACCAACCACCCTCCCCTGTCCTGAGCCCCATCCCTCCCTCCCTCGACACAAAGCCCCCAAACCTCCCGCCCTGTCCACACCCCTCATTCTCACACATACGCAAACAAGCACTCACTCACGTGCCCCCACATAAGCACCCTCCACACTCACCCACCTCTCTCTCACACACACACACTTGCCCCCACACACAAGCACCCTCCTCACTCACTTGCCCCCCACACAACCACCCTCCTCACTCACTCATCCTCTCTCTCTCTCACACACACACACACGTCCCCCTTCATACACAAGTGCACACGCACATGCACACACACAAACCTTGAGGAGGGGGAGCAGCTCTGTTCGCCAACCAAAGACTGACTCTCCCTCAGGCGGTGGCGGGCCGATGGCGGGCCGGCGGCAGCAGCGGAGGAGGGAGAAAGAGCCCAGGCTGCAGCATGCATGTTTCTATAGTGCACACGGGGAAGCTTCAGGCAGGGAGCCGGGGAGGCTAGCAGCAGGTTTGCAGGGACAGGAGTTAGCTCATTCTCCAGACCACATTGCAGCGCCTCCTCCTTGGCTCCCTTCAGCGTGGCCCGGCAGAAAGACCAAATCCGAGAAGGTGGCCCGCCCTGAATGGGAGCTAGGACTGGAGGAAGCACCATGGGCTGGATAGAAGCATGTCGCGGGCCGGAGGATCCCCACCCCTGGGCTAGGCCCTGGCTATATTGGAGAGCTGCTCCTGGAGTTTCACCTTGCTAGTTATCTGCACCCAGAAACCACCCGCTGTTTGGGGAGCCCGCCGTCGCGCCTTAAGGCAGCAGGTTATCAGGTCTTTGCTGTGGCGGGAACTCGCTCCGCCCAGATACCCACCTGCTCGCCCTCCTCGCCTTTAAAAAGCACCTGAAGACTTATTTAGTCTGTCTCCAGGGGCTTTTAGGATCCACTGCTCTTCCTGTGTAGTGTGTATTTTACACAGACTCTTTTCAATGCTGGTTTTATGAGTTTTTAATTGAAAATGGCACGGCGGTGCAGTCCGAGTTCCTAAACTTTCTTCTCCCTCCTTATCTTCCCCTTTAAAACTGTTTTAAAAGTATTTAAAACTCTTTTTACATTGTGAAGTGCTCCAAGCGCCATTAGGTGGGGGAGGGAGGATGGTATAAAAATAAAATTATTATGAGTATTATTTTTTAATTATTATTATTTTCAATTTCTATCCCGCCTTTCCTCCGAAGGACTCAAGTAGGCTTACAGTAGGTTAAACAATAATATCAATACACTTTAGACACTGTCCAAAACAGAATCCCCCCAGACCCCTGCTACAGCCACAGGCTGCTTGAAGAGTTTCTGTATTTACAACTTGTGATTTCTAAGATTATTAATATTATTTTCCATTTTATATTCCACCCTTTATCCCACAGGCTCAGGGCAGCTGACGATGATAAAAACAACAGAGGGAGACAGTTTGGTTATAAATGAAGGACAGCAAGCCAGACAAATCTGCTCAGAAAACCCACTTGAAATAAAGGGGCACGGTCAACTTGAAATGCTCATTAACTAGGCATCTTTAGCAATGTTTCTTGGGGGTGGAGGGCAGGGTGGCATCTTCCTTTGACTTCTTGCCAAAAGGCTGTTGGTGTGACCTATATATCAGGGTGTTTTTAAGGAGCGAGAGAAAAGTTTCAGAAGAATCTATTTTTTTATGTAAGGAGGGGTGGGGGGGGAATAAACCTTCAAAACAACCATGCGAGAGCCAGGATCAACATCAGCGGAACACGGGGCCAGTTGTTGCATTTTTAGTTACTCCTTTCATTAAAGGAATGAAAGGAGCTTTAGGCATCTCAGGGCGTGGTTAACATGAAAGGAGCAACCAGGGCCAGGGTAAGGTGATCCAAGGTTTGTTTGTACAATTTTGGGGGTCCCTTTTGGCATCTCCAGTATTGCCTCAGGTGGGGCTGGAGCTGGTTGCTGCTGGCTGAGACCCTCTCCAGAGCTCCTGGCCTTGCAGCAATGGGGGGGAAACAGACCTGGCGGTGGTGTGGCGGCGGCTTGACACGACCCGCACAACCTGGGCCAGGTCGCTGAGCAAACATGACCTCAGCCGGGCCGCCAGGGAGAGCAGGGAGATTAACGAATGTGCAGCCACAGGAACTTTTGGATCTGAGAACATGTAGCTGAACGACGTGAAAACAGAGTCCTGTCTGACAAGGACGTGCCGAGCGGTGTTGTCAGTGGCAGTCCCACAACGACAGAAGTCTCTCCTCCCCTTGGAGATTCGTCTAAGCCCCGAGGCTGCTTATCTTCTGGAAATGATGTAAGACCTTTTTGTTTGGCCAAGCCTTTGGCAGGGAGGGATAGTCACGGGCAGATGGGCAGGATTGGGGAAAAGGGTTATGGGGGTTAAGGGGATTTTGAGCTGTTTTTCTATGTTGTAAGCCGCCCTGAGCCTCATTGGGAGGAAGGGCAGCATATACATTTGAATAAATAAAATTTGAATTCAATAATTCTTCTCTCCAGCCATTCATTCAGACTCTGCATTCCTCCCTCCCTGTGGCCACCCCAGCATTTAAGAGAGCCCCAGAAACCGAAACTGACCCCAATGCAGTCAGAGCTGACAGGAATAAAAGGGCTTTCTGTATCCAGACAAATCCATCCCCTCTGGCGACCGGGAGAGTCCAAATTTTCCTCTTGCTCTCCCGACGGAGGAAGCAGCATGTCCTGAGTTGTATTTGTTTTTATTACATTGGAAAGACGGAGAGAGGCCATTCACCATGGCTGCTTCTGTCCTCAACTGCTCCCTCCACTGCCAGCCTGGTGGCTAAAATTCCTGCCCCCTCTTGGAAAGTGGGGCAGCGTAGAGCCAGCAACAGCCCCAATCTCATTGGTGGCTCCCCAGCCCAATTATGCTTCCGGGGAGAGACAAAAGGGCCCTAATCAAGGCCTCCGGTTCCCAGCTGGGTTGCACAGAAATTCTGCTATTTCGACCTTCCTTGAAATCAGACTCTGTGAGAGGGGAAGGAAATCCCCCTCCTCCCCTTGGCAGACCACCTTGAAACGAGTACAGAACCGGACAAGGGTTGGGGGCTCGGATTGGGGCGGCCTCCTATGCAACGTTTTAAGGAACACTTATGAAAAATACATGTTACAGGGCCTGCACTGGCACCTATTTTTCCATAAGTTTTCCTTAAAAACTTGCCTAGGTGGTCACCCTACCTTGTGGTCATCATGTCTTCCACCCTGCTCTCTTCCTCTGAGCTCAGCCTTTCAGGGCTTGAGAGCTGGGACCAGACAGCAGCGGCGTTGTCCATGGGTCAGATCTTAGGATTGGAGAGGAGCTGACCTGTTTCCCAAGAACCTTCATTGGTATCAAACTGTGAGTGGGGTGATGGAACCTGTGGGAGGGTGATCCGGAGGCCTGGGAAAAGGTGGAAGTGTGGGCTTGAACACTGTTGTTTAGATCCCTGTCCACCCTGAGTGATACTGTTTTGTTTGGGGACTGCAAGATCTATTGTACTAATAAAATGTTCTTGTTCAAGTCAGAATCCTGACCAGCGTGCTTGCGCGTGGGGAAATACTTGCCTGTCAAGGGCAGGGCGTGGAGGGATGTTTGCAGTAAAATACCCCTAGAACAATGAATCCGGACCCTTCTTGCTGCTGGATCTATTGGCACGAGGGTTACGCAGCCACGGTCCCGGCTCTGAGATCTCGCAACTGAAAACGAGGGCCAGTGGCCAGAAAGTTCTAGCATGAGTTCTAGAAGCAGGTCAGAGAGTTCTGGAAACTTCTAGAACCATGCCCGGTGTTTCCAGAAATTTCTAAGGCTGGTTCTGGGAGAAGGTCTTTGGGGGGCAGAAGGGGTTTTAGGAATATCTAGAGGGGGTTCTAGAAGGGAGAATGAATTTCTGGAATGTAACAAGAGCTGCTTTGCCTCGCAGGGCAAGACTTGGCCGCTCCAGGTGAATTTTGGTTACTGCTCTGCTGGTTTGGGGCACACCAGCACCTACTCCAATCCCCTGCAGAAGGCAGGCTACCCTCTGCACTCCAGCCTCACAGACGGACAGTTGTGCAGCCAGATTTGTTTGAAACATCCAAGGAAGGAGATTCCAGAATTTAATTTACTACTATGCTGGTTGAGGTTTCTCGGTGCTCCGCCGAGCTGTTGTTGGAGACTTCCTTTGCTGCAAGGAGATGCTTAAAAAATAATTAAAAAAATATAGGCCTCCAAATGACTCCGCTCTGACTAATGCTTTGGCAGCCTGGGCCGAGTCGCCGTGAAAGGGGGAGCCCGAGAGAGAGAAGGCACACATGCAGATGGCAGATGAGGAGGATGCTTCACAGACCTCTGTGCTTTGACTGCCTTTGCCTCTCCCTGATGATTTATTTGCAAAATGTCCTAGAGAGTAGGCGTCGCCGGGTAGGTGGGGAAGGGGGCGGCTAAGCCAGAGACAGAGGTTTACAAGCTCCAGAGCAAAGGGCCTTGTAACACATGAAGCATGCACTGCAAGGAGGAGGAGATTTCCGTCGCAGCTGAGGGCCGGTTTCAAAGTTTTGCCTGAAGAGCCAATAATTTAGAAGGGGGGATATTCCTCGGCTTCTCATGCCCACTCATGCCAAGCCTTGCCAAGCCCAGGCTGGCTGGAGTGGGGCCCAAGGAGACAGCGAGGCCTCCGCGCGGAGACTCTGGGTGTTTTTAAACACGCTGTGTCCATGCACGCCCCCAACTGCTTGTGTCGTGGTGGTGCGTGGGGAGGCGCACTCCTGGGATCCGTGCAGCAGCCACTCATGGCCGCGCACGGAGCGCTAGTGCCTCATGCGGGTGGCTCAGGCTGCCTCCATGGACGCGTTGCTTGGCGGCCACGGACACCTCCCCCGTCCCCTTCTGCGGTGCTCGTTTAAAAACACCCTCTGCCTCCCAACCCTCCCTGCAACTTGCCAGGACAGGCCTACCCTTCCAGAACTCGCCCAGGTGCCTGGGGCCCCGTAGGTATCTAACATGCCATGGATCCATCGCCTCCTAGATCACACACTGCTCTGGGCAGGAACCCAGCTCGAAAAAGGCTCTTTCGCTACTGAATTCTGGGGTTTCTTTCCTTTTAGTCCCAACTGCACCTGTTGCACATGCATTCCTTCTGACCCGGAGATCATGAGTTACCTGGGGCAGGGATTCTCTCTGATTCGCCTGCGAAGGGAGGGCTTTGCCCCCTAACTGCTGCAGTACGGTCACTGGTGCTTTAACTGAAATCAACGGCCACCATCGTCCATGCTTTCATCACCTCAAGACTGCGCTATTCGCACTCTATGTGGGGCTACGCATGGTGACGGTCCGGAGACTGCAGCTAGCGGCGGCCCACCTCCTCACCGGGACTTGTCGCCGAGAGCACATTACACCGGTGCTCCGTTCTCTGCACCGGCTGCCAATAGTCTTCCAGGTTCGATTCAAGGGGTTGGTGCTCACTGCTTACCTATAAAGCCCTACCAGTCTCGGCCCTACAGGACTGCGTTGCTCCCCGTGCTCTGGAGCTGAGGTCCGCCAGGAGCACCTTTCTCAAAGTCCTCAGAGTTGTTCGGGGGGGGACTATGGAGAGGGCATTCTCGGTGGCCGCACCGAGGTTGTGGTGCCCGGGATATCAATGCAAGACCTGGCTGTTCCGCCAGGCTTTTGGTGGGGGAGGGGGGGGGTTTGTGTTTGTTTTTTGATGTCCCCCCATATGGACTGTTTGTTTTATGTTTTGTTTTATTTAGCCTGTTATTTATTTTTATGTAACTTAATTTTTACGATGGCCGCCCCTAGAGGGGCAGGATATAAGCTATGTTAATAAATCAATAATAACTCTATAGCAGTCTGTAATCCACATGCTAGCTCTGCGGAGAGCAATGGAGACATGTAAGTGCAGTAACATCAGTCCAAAGCCTCCCACCCCTCTCCCCAAATGGGGTCAATTCTGCCCATGCATTAGCTTCCAAAAAATTCAAGTTCCACCAGGGAGCAGAATAGTGCAGGGGTCAGTTTTGTTCTTAATTTTGGCTCCTGCAGTAGCAACCTCCCTGTGCCAAAAATTCAGGAGAGAAAAGTGTCTTCTCCGGGTGTTTTTAGGCAACTGATGGAGATGCTTGTCTAAAAACACCCTTCTTTGTCTTCCGTGGGTATTCCGCCGGCACGTCTGTTCAGCAACCGGGCCGGATCCTCCTGCCCCTCACCCCAGGCAGGATCAGAGCTTGGCGGTGCACGGCACAGTCATGTCTAAAAATACCCCTTGTTGCTTATTCACAAATTTGACAGCATGTTTCCTCCTCCAATGTCTCTCCCTTCAAAAGGTCTGCTCCGAAACATAGGCACCATTTTCCTGGGGGCAAAAAAATTGAAGTTGCTTTTGAAATTTCAAATAAATAAATAAATTCAAAAAGAAAAGAAAACAGGGAGGTTTCTGCTGAAATCTCATTCTCCATTTTTTTTTAATAAAAAAAGTGAGAGGTTAAATCCAGGCCTCTCTGACCTTCAGCAGTTTTTAGAGATGTTTTGGAAACCTTCAGGAAATGCCAAGGAATAATGCAAATGAAGAGGGCTTTTTCCCCACTGGGGAAGAACATTCAAGTGCTTGTTCCCTTTCCCAAATACAGAGAATTGGACTCTTGCATGTTGGGAACATTTGTGGACTCAAACTCGGATTTTTTGCCTAGTTCTACAAGTTGGACTCGATTGGCTGTGGATTCACTGCCTGGCTCTTCCACCGCAGTTAGCTAGCTAGCTTCTTATTACTCTGTCCGGCTTCTATCCTCAGAGCAGCTGTGCCAACGCTGCCTCCCCCTGGCTCAGGGAGGGGGCCTGGAGACAGACTGACGGACCCCGCTGGGCCGGTGCCGACTCTCCGCTGTGGTGCAGGTTGTACCTGCATGACCCGAGGCCTCTTCCACCCCCCCAAACCCCCATCACAGTCGGTTTCAGCGAGGGGTGCACAGGGCATGGAGAAAGGAGCGCTCCACGGCGCCACCCGCTGGGTGGGGAATAAAGGAGAGGCAACAGGCCCCAAATAATCCCAGTCCCTCTCTGTTTTGGCTTGGGGAGCAAAGCTGTAAGGTTCAGCCAGGTTCCCTGGGAATCCACCCAGAGCCCACTCTCGTGGGATGGGGGACAGGCGGTGTGCCCCTGCCCCAGACTTGCGGGCCCTGTGCCCGCGGCACTGGCTGCCAACACAGCCACCCTCATGTTTGGGGGCCCCCGAAGCGATCCTGTTCATTACACAGGTGGAATCACTGGGGTTGCAGCCACCAGTGGAGACTCTTGGGCTGTCTGGGGTCAAGGGAGTCGATTTCAGTGGGGTCACAACCTTGAGGCCAGCAATCCACCCAACCCACTTACTCCAGACTAACCCCACTGAAGCCCTGTGGCCCCATTGGGGAACCGTATCCCTCCCAGGGGGGAGCCCGGCAGTTTGAAAATCGGTACAAGCTCTGAGGGGCGCAGAGAAGCTGGGGGTGGGTGGAAATCGGGGATCCATCTGTCCCCTCTCCGGCTTGGGTGTCTTCAGACAAGCCCGTTACCCACCGGTTAACCACTGGTTGCGGTGGGTAACGGGGGTGGGGTTGCTGGATGCTCTCCTGTCTGCTCCCTTCCCCGCCCGGGGGGTTGGAATTGAATCCAGGGGGCAGATCCCTGACCCGGAATTTAGCTGAGGGCTGCATTGGGGGGGGGG
>QEPC01009702.1:1786783-1802839 GCA_003113815.1 Sphenodon punctatus
CTTTAACTTGGCATTTGTGTCCTCGTGGCTAGTTTGCTGAGCTCAACGTCAGCCTGAAATGCCAGCAGGCAATGCAGGCAATGCAGAGCAAAGATCCTTGGCTGCTGGACAAACTCTAACTTGGGTGCCCCCTCCCCGCCATCCCTTACTCCTGTTTCAGTCTCGGGAGGAAGGAGCTGTGATGGAGGGTGTGTGTGTGTGTGTGAGACAATTACCAAATTGCTGACTCAGGGATCTATTTATTTATTTGTAACATTTCTATACCGCCCCCTCCTGCTCAATGGCAGCAGGGTTTGCTGCTCAGAGCGCCCGGTTAAATTGGTTAATTTAGTTTGTTGTTCATTTCACTTTCCAGCGGGCTGCGAACAAGTCATTTTGGACCCGGCTCGCTATGGGACCCCCAGGTGATCAGGGGACCAGATTCTGATCCCCGGCTCCACCCTTGTTGCTCCGGAGCCAGAGCGACTCCGCTGAGGTCGGTGGAATTGCTCTGCGGCTACGATACAGTAGCTACGAGGACCTTGCCTGCTCAAAAATATTTAAAATATTTTTTTTAATACAAAATTTATATCCCGCCCCTCCTGCCCACAGGGCAGCCCGGGGCGTCGAACAACAACTATAAAAACAATAAAACATTTGAAACAGTTCAAAATTTATTATTATTATTATTATTATTTATTATAAACATTTTGTATAGTGCCAGCCGTGTGCCTGGTGCTTTACAGAACATAGATATAGACGCGGTCCCTGCCTGTGGCTTACAATCTAAAAATTCCACATTATGTAGGGAAAATAAACATTCCCTCCCCCCCTTAACCCCAACCCCTCGCCAGAGACCTGGCAGAACAGCCAGATCTTACATAGACGTCGAAATAACAGGCGAGCGGGGGCCAACTGAGGATTTGCTGTGGATCTCCTTGGCCCGGCGCTATAGCACGTGAAGCCACTCTCGGACCTGTAGCCAGTTGCAACTTGCTCCAGACTGAGGCACGGTTCGTACGTATAAGCTTCTGTGCAGCAAGTGGCAGATTGCTCAAGGGCAGGGCATTGAGGCGGATGTAGCTCCAGAGCACAGCTCAGCTATTCCGATGGGGGGGAAAAAAGATACATAAGCGTTTGGCTCTGGATCAATTTGCCATGAGGTTGCCTGGTTTTCAGCAAACATTTCAGGTATGTGAGCCCTGAGATAAGTGTAGCCCCTGCAGGGCTGAGACTGAGTGACCGTAGGCGGTGGTGACTAATTATGGGGCGGGCGGGAGTGTTTACCTACAGGGGAGGCAGCAAAGCCGCATTCCGTGTCTGTCGGAACGTACACGTCCCTCCAAGCCAAACCCACGCTCCTTTCCAGGGCAACTGGTCATTGAAGAGGCTTCTCTTGGGACCGACAAGGATCAGACTTAACCACTGAATAATCCAAGCAACACAAATAGTCTCCCCGGCTTCCCACGCCCCCAGCTGATCATCAGCTGTGTCGTGAGCCACGGCCTAGGAGACCCATTGGCCTGACCCCGTGGGGCAGCAGTTCTAATGATCTCATTTGAAAAAGAATGATCTACCAAGTTCCCCTCTTAAATGAAATGTGTATAGGAAACCATGACCGGGGATGGAAAGAGAGGGGCATGTCCCTCTGTCAGAGTAGGTTGCAGGGGTCAGTGATGGACCCTGTGCCTCGGGGCCACTTAAACTGGGAGGTGGCAGGCGGGGGAGGGGGACCCTGGTTCAAGTCTTGGCTTAGCCAGAAACTCACTGGGTGACCTTGGGTCAGTCACAATCTTCTCTCAGTCTAACCTGCCTCACAGGGTTGTTGTGAGGATTAAAAGTTGTGTTCTATGTAAGTGCTCTGAGTGCCATGGCAGGGGGGTGCTATATCAAAATTATTATTATTATTATTATTATTATTATTATTTTTCTTGGCAGCTGGACAAATGAGCAGAACCTCTGCCAGTTTGTGGGAGGGACTTTGGGGCCAAGAGTCTCTCCCCTCCTGGACTGCTGATGTTCTGCCGGCTGCAAGACCCCAAAAATGCAGGCCCTGGGAATTGTATCTTCTCTGGTGCTGAACTCTGCTACCGAGAACCACCCGTCGCTGGGGATTCATTCTGTGCCTAGTTCCTCCACGCAGCAAAACCATGCTCTGGGAAATGACTTTGGGTTGTAGCACGGGGTTAGCCATGGGCTTGTTTTTAACTCTGAGCCCCTGTTGTTTTAATCAGCGCGCCTGTGTTTTCCATGGCTATTTCCAGAGCCTGCTAGATGATAGACTTGCAAGCGCAGATTGCGGGTCCTTTGAAGTCTCCTGGGCCCGAGCAGGCCTGCGTGACCCCTAGCCTTGACAGCAAGAGCTTCCTGCTATTGCTAGAATCCACAAACCCTCTCGTATCATTGGGAAATATGCAGCTTCTGCAAAACACTTAGCGTTTGGAACGAGACCCATAGATAAGGGAGAGCGGCCGGCAGATTCCAACCTTACTGTTTACATTCTGTTTGGCAGCGGCCGTGCTGCTGATTCGCAAAGCGAATGTTACAAGTTACCCGTGGAGCCCAGCTTGTCAGTTCTTTGGAGGATTGATGGCGATTTTTTTATTCCACCCTATCCTCAAACCATGACCTCAGGGCGGGTTAGAAATCCCCCCTCTGCCTCCTTCGGAGACCAACATGAAAAAGAATTCTATAAGACCAGTTAAAACTTGCATCCACCTACCTAATCCTTCACGCAGGGCTAGGGGGTCCCTTTCCCTGACGGGGGCCACTTTGCAAGTTAGTACAAGCTCCTTGTAGAAATTGGGAATGGGGGTGTTTAAGAGGTGCCCACAGGAAGGGAAACAGGCTCTGTGCCGTCAATCTGTCCCCTCTCCTCGTGGGCATGCTCCCTTCCCCACAGCTCAGTCTGTCAGTGCTTGGGGGTAGGAGCTGGATCCAGGGGCCAGATCCAGGAACTAGGGATGGGCGAACGCGGTTCGGGAGTTCGGAGTTCGGACCGAACTCGACCAGTTCGGTCGACCAAACCGAACTTCCGAACCAAACTCGATTTTCGAACCGAACCGAATTTCTGAACTCGGCCCTGTTCGCCCTTCCCTAAAAGATAATATTCCACTTAGTTCAATGGTTCAGTCGACCGAATCGAACTTCCGAACCGAACTGGACCGAACCGAATTTCCGAACTCGGTTCTGTTCGCCCATCCCTACCAGGAACTAGAAAGGGGTCACACTAAAAACTAGCCAAGGTCTCCGGGCCTTAACCTATCCCCAGCTGCTTCGGTGTATCTGAGGGCAGGATTTGTCCTGTTACTGACTAGGAGGCTTGGAAAATGAGAGGCTGTTTGGACAGCAGCAAGAAACAGGCGACTTAGGACTAGGAGCAGCCCCTGTCCGTGCTGGGGAAGGGGATATCTGGCTGGGGAGCTTTAGGCAGTGAGGTTATGGGTAGTGGCTGAAACAAGATCTCAAAGAAGTGAGAAATCTCATCAAAATCCCGGTTCTCAGTTTGTCTTGGGGTGCCCGATAATGGTAAATAAAAATGAACGGTGCATGTGCAAATTGCCACCAGTCTTAACCAGAATGGTGGCATATTTCGTTGCTGCCATTTTGGTTAAAGGCAGCATCCATTGCACATGTGCAAAATGGCTTCTGGGCCGTTTTGCGGGTGTGCAAGATGGCAGCTGGGTCATTTTGCGCAGGTGTAAAATGGCCACCGCCCTTAACGAAAGTGGAAACGATGCTATTGCCGCCGTTTTGGTTAGATTTCTCGCTGAGAATATGTCACATGCTTGGACAGTTACTAGGAAACCAATCCCGGATCCAACCTCCCGAGAATTCCCTTGAGAAACAAATGGCTCTTGTTCAGCCCTAGTTAGTCCCTCGTTCAGTCGGAAGGACCGCCTTTCTCCTTATGCTCCTTCGTGGCCCTTATGATCTGCCGGGGGTGCCCTCTTGTGGGTTCCGCCGCTGACCCAGTTTCGTACGACTCAGCCCAGCAGTAGCTGCCCCACAGCTTTGGAAATCCCTTCCGTTGGAGGCTCGCCTGAGGCCTAATCTGAATGTCTTCCAGAGGCATGGTAAAACCGTCTTATTCGGCCGGGCATTCAATGGGCAGGGATAGATTGTGGGGCGGGAGATGGGGTATTTTTAGTTTGGTGGGGTTTTAATTATACACGTTACATTTGTATTTTATATGTGGTTGTGAGCCACCCAGAGAGGTGGATAGGGCAGGATATAAATAAAAATAATTAAATGAATAAATAGTTCTGGGGGTTATAACTCTCCTTGTTCCCCCAGAGGCTGCTGCTCTCAAGGGTTTGTGAAGATGTGTTCGCTGGTTTCAGGTGCAAGCCCCCAGCTCACCGTAGAGATTTCCTGTCAGCTGATTCTCTTGTGGCCGCTGAGTAGGGCTGAAACAGCAAGCCGTCGCGGTAGCTGTTTCCGACGGAAAGAACCCTTCTGCAATAAGCGGCAGGGTGCGATAGAGACGTTCATTCCGTTACTTTTGTCTGCAATCTTCCGCAGTTTCCTCCGGCACTTTCCGACGTGCGGTCACAGTGCGAAGGTAGCGGAACAGTGTTTCTTCTGACACTTTCCGGGATTCATTCCGACACTTTCCGGTAATTCCGATGTTGCAAAGCAAAGGGCGCGGAATTAGCAGAATGCCGGCGGGAAAGCTGTGGAAAATCGTGGGCAATTCCGAAATGAAATATCTGCGCGGGAGAAGGAGTTGCTGCTTCAGCCCTACTTCTGTGGAAGACAGGCAGTAAACTGATGATATCAAAGTCAGGAACTTAGCTAACGAAACACAAACCGATGGCGAGTTTGTCCAGCCAGAGAGCTGCAGCGAGAAAGAGACAGCCTTTCTGGAGAGGTGAGGGAGACGGCAGAAGGGCTGCCTGCCCCTGAGAGCCTGCTGGAAATACTACGGTTAGGAGTTCCAAAGTCAGGCTCCCACGCCGAGGACGGGGGCCGGTGTGAGTCAGCGTGCGGAGCTGGGAGTAAACAACTCTATAAAAAATGGGCAGGTTTGCAACTTGTGCAGCAGAGTGTCTGCTTGGCCCTCCTCAAGAGACGAGCAGGGACACAGGCAGGCAAAGGAGGGCTTGTAGCGCCTGTTCAAACCCACACCTAGTGGCAAGCTCCATCAGGCTGCCTGTTGTTATTCATGGGCTCTGCATGAACGATGCCAGGTGCTTTCCAAATCAAAAAGGAGGCAACAATCTCCCCTCCGGAGAGCTCACTGTCTGAGAAAGCGCTTCTCTGTGCACGGGCTTGGCCATGCCGGCCAAAGGAATCACTCCATTTGCTGCTGTCAGCAGAGAAAGGTCAAACGGGGGAAGCGAGATGCTCAGGGGTCGTATCTCAGCTTTACTGGGACGCAGAACGGTTCTACTGGGTGCAGATCTGCAACACGGGATCCTCCGTAATGCAACCCAGTAGGGCTGCATCGGGACCGTTCTGGAACAGCTGCGTTTGTAACTTTTCAGCATTTGTCCTGGTTTAGAATTTGTGTGGTCCGTCAGTGGCAATCCGAGATTAGCCTGGGGCGATTGGCGGAGGGGAAAAGGGGGAGGCATGGAGCAGAGAAATGGAAAGATTAGAGAGAAAATTCCATTGTGTAGTAGCACAAAGGACACATTCACACGAGGTGTTTAGCACAGCAAAAAGGACTCCCCCCGTCCCGCTCCCCCCAGTGAACATGTGCGAGGTTTATGTAGCAGGATGCACCAGGGGTTAGGCCTGAAAGAGAATTTTTCCATTTGTTTTAAACGGAAAGGGGAAGAAACCAATCGCTCATTCTGATTTTCGATTGGATCAAATGAAATAATGCGGCCATTTGTACAAGCAAGCATTTGGGGAGGGGGTCACTTTGTCCGTGTGCAGATGGCTGTGGGGTTTGTTTGTTTTTCTCCCCGATTGGGATTCGGGTTGGCAGCTGTTCTGTTTTTGCAGAAATGTTCCGCGAAAACAGGACAGTTCTTTCGACACAAACCTGTCGGGTATATGATGTGGGTGAAGTGCAAACCGTTTAGCTAGAAAAGAAACATTTGACAATCGGGCTAAATCCATCTCCCACATTCCCAGTTTCGTGTGATGGGATTCATCTGCAAGTCAATCAGCCTTAATTGCTGTGCATGGGAAAAGGGTTGATTCCCTCCTCAGGGACGAACCCCATTGCCTGCCTGTTTATTTAAAAACAAACAAAACCCCCTCCTACTGATGGGACAGGAATCTGAAGCAGGAGGGAACTTTTGACATGAAGGAAGGAACATGGGAACAGTTTAAATATGAAAATCTCTCGTGAGTGTACCCAAAGTGTCTTACTGAATCCTAGAGAGAGAGGGTGGTTTCTGGGTTGGCCCCAAATGTAAGAGATGGAGGCAAAGTAATTAAGATGATCACTTTTACTGGAGAAAGTTCTGCTGATGAGAGGAGCAGAACCCTTCCTCAGACATGTAACAAGAGCCCTTCTTTAGGCACAGAACAAGTCAGAAACCTGGTAAATCCAGAAGCAGGCAATGAGATTTCTGGCTTGCCAAGTTTCATCCCATGCTAGCGTGCTGTGAGAAGGGCAGAGCAGTTAGCTTGTTCTGCTGTAAGAGGGAGAACTTTCTCACAGATCACATTTAAATGTCTTAATGACGAGACTCTCAAACAGCATTTTGTGCTGGGGCAAAGCCTGCTGGATTGCGGTTCAGCAGCGAGGAGAACGGGGACACGTTGTTTAAATGCCTTGCCGATTTTAGATCGTGCCCCAGGCAAACAGCTGTTGAGAGAAGGTTGCATTGTGTTAGACTTCAAGTTGTGAAATGTCCGGCGTAAGCCAAAACATTAATGTGGTGGGGAAGGAGGAGAGCATCACCACCCAAATGTTCATGTTTCTCCAGCGCCGCGATTGCACCCAGCGTCATCGGAACCTTTGTTTTTGGCGGTGAACTTTCCTCTCCTGGCAGAACCTTCTGGCGCAGTTTGGGCAGAGCTGTTCTGCATTAGTGTAAATCAGTTTCCCTCATCAGCGAAGCTCTCAGACTCCTGTTTTGTGTTTAATTTGCATTCAGTCCATGGTTAGAGGTCCTGGATTTTATTATTGACTTCCTTTCTTTAATCTGTTGCCGTCTAGTTATAAAAGGATGCGCAAATCTATCCACTACGAGCGTTGCTGGTTGTGTTGTGCAGCAAATTTGTAATAGGGGCTGGTTCTACTCTTAGTGGACCTGGAGCAAGTCTTAACATCTGTTTGCAGGTGAGAACAAGGTCTTAGCCCTTCTGCAGAGAAGGGCAGCTAAAATTGGCAAAGCATTAAAACAACTTGCCCTCATTCTCAGCGATGTGGGACGGCTTCTGTGCAAGGGGATTCTCAATAGGTTGGGTTTCTTCCGCTCGGCGAAGAGGCGACTGGGACGGGATAGGAGAGAAGTTTTATAAAATCATGACCAGCTTGGAATGAGTAACTAGGGAGCGGTTATTTACCCTCTCAAATAATACTAGAGCTAGGGGCCATGTTATGAAACTAACTGGCAGCGGATTTAAAAAGAACAAAAGGAAGTACTTTTTCACTTAGCGTACAATTAACTTGTGGAAGTTGCTGCCAGAGGGTGTTGTGAAAGCCAATGGCATGTCTGGGTTTAAGCAATGACTGGATACATTCTTGCAGGATAGGTCCTTTAATGGCTGTTGTAACCTCTGCCTGTTAGGAACTGGCAGAGGTTATCACTCCATGAGGACCTGTTGGGTAATTCTCTGAAGTGACCCAGAATGACCAGTGTCGGAGACAGGATGCTAGGTTGGATGGACCATTGGTCTGGCCTGGTGGGGCATTTTTATGCAGCTTAGCATTTGTCACCCTGATTTTCATTGGGATTCCTGCTTGGCAGCTTGTCCCCATCACACTGTCATTTCACCCCAAGCCTCACCCAGAACTCATTTGACTCCTGGCAGATGGAGATTCCCAAAATGTCATTCTTAGTCCTTCTCCCCACCTATTGCAAGTAGGGGTGTCTTCAGACGTTACGAGATCACGGTGAACCACGGTGAATACCCACCTGTGGTCACCGTGTCTCGTACGTCTGTTCGCGGTGTGCCAGATGTTGACCACGGTCAATCCCCACATGGGGTTCGTTTGAACCACGCTTCCCGGGCTAGCCGGGGGAAGGTCCCGGGAAGCATGGTCAAACGGACCCCGGGCCGTGACCAAGGAAAAGTCACGTCTGGCCGCGCGCCACGGCCCGGGATCCCCGGCGGGATCCCGGGCCATGGCACGTTCGGCCGGATGTGGCGGCCGCTTTGACCCCGCCGCCCGCCCGTCTCCTCGGAGGGTGGGCGGCGGGGTCCGTGGAGGGGGCGGGGCCGTGCGGCCGCACGCTGCGCCGCGCGGCCCCGGCCCCTCCCACTTTCCCCGCCGGGATCCCCCCGGCACGTCTGTTGTGCCGTTACGGGGTGACCCCGACGGGGAACGAAGCTGGTGGTGCCGGTACGGGGCCAAAGGGCCCCGTATCGTCTGAAAATACCCTAGGTGTGTGATTTGGGGGATTGCCAAATTCAGGACCCCTGACCTATGTGTTCCTTCATGTTTCTCATCTGCAGAATTGAGCAGTGAAGGCAGAAACCAGCAGTGGCCAAGGTTTTGGGACCAACAAGCTGCTGTCAACCCTCCACATTTCTCGTGTCACTACTGGAGGTGGCTTCAGCCTGATGTGTTCTCATTGCGGGCCAGCTGTATATGACAGGCTGCTTCAGTTCCTCCTGGAGCAACGGACATATCCTGGTGTCTGGGGGTTGACTTCAATGTGCAAGTATTGACAATGGCTTCCCCTTGACCTATGCATGCCCGTTCTTCCCGACGACGGACACTGCTGGCAGGAATTGGTACTCGATTTTGCTGTAGTTTCAGCCCAGCTCCCATTCACCTTGGGCTGAGGGGTCTAAGATAGGCAGCCACCCCACCCTGGATTCTTCCACTTCCTGTTTCAGATAGCTTGATGTTTGGATTTTGGAAATCCAGAATCTTGTGCACCCACGTGGATGACCATGGATGACATCCTATCAGCCACATCCATTGGGGGCACGTCTGCATCAGAGGCTGAGATGCGTTATGAGGTGTGTTTTTGACACGTGTTAAAATGTTCATGTAGACGGGTTGTTAGATAGTCCTGTGTAAGATATAGAATTAACTTCCTCTGGCTCACAAATATTTAAATTCATGTGAACTGGAACGATGATGCTGTTTCATATTCACGAAAATGAATTACATATTTGGATACACTGCCCAACATCCCAACGGTCTTCCTTTGGGTATGCAATGTTTGCATATCCCTTTCTTTGTTGATTTCATTTTAGTCATTTGAGTTTGACCATTTTGGTGTTCGTTCCATCGTTCACTACCATTTAGCACGGTTGCACACGAAACTATGGTGCAATAGCAGAATAGTTGTTTAGCAGAATATCTCTGTTGGGTGCGCAACACGGCAAAGTAGGAGTGAAAGACAGGGCACATTACCAGAATGACTGAAAAAGACCAAAATAAAATATCCGAAATGATTAATGAATATCTGAAATATCAGAAACAATTAACGACTATCCAATCAACGTTTCATATCCTCTAAATGGATACGAAGCAGTTGAATTAATTGAATTTGATGTTGGCTTTGGATATTTGTTTCACCCTTAATGTAGAGTCTATCTACGTGCAGATTTTAATGTGTCATTGCCTGCGTATGCTGATGAAAACACACTCTTCGCCAGTTTGGGCTGGGGGTGATTCAGAATGACTCTTCCGTTTTTGTGGCGATTTCAGCGAAAACAGAACAGTTGTCCATAATTTCAACCGGTATTCAAACAAACAAACAAACAAACAAAACCCCCGGCCATCTGTGCGTGTGCACCTTTAAGAGAGCACCTTGTAAGGCGAGTCTGCCGTGCGCCCGACTTTGTGAATTGTGACAAGACTTTGCACTTAAGGAATCATGTAAATAGGTCACAAAATGGCTGCTGGGTTGTTTTGTGCATGTGACAAATGGCCTTAGGATTTTGTTCGGTATGATCGGAAATTGGAATGAACTATTGGACCGATCGTTCCGTCCGATTTCCGTCCGGACCAAATGAAATGTCTGGATCCCGCGCGGTCAGAACTGAGCAAAGATTTTGTTTTCAGGACTCGCTTTTGCCCATGGAACCTTTTCTTTCAATTACCCAGTTGGAGAATGAGAACTGAACCCTGTTGTTCTAAATTCTTCTTCTTTGTTCGATTTGGCTGGTACAGCAAGAGGAATGATGTTGTTGGTTTGATTTGCCCTGCTGCTTTTTACCGATACGTATGGGTGGTAGGAAATAAGATGCTGAAGGGGGAGGGGGGTGGTGTGTGTGTGTGTGTGTGTTAGTGTAGTGTAGTGTAGTGTAGTAGTATGTGGTTTTGGGAGTATAAATTCACTCACACACTGCTGCCAGAGCTGGGGTAGCCAATTCTGGAGTTATCAGCCAGGCTCTTGAGTGAATGAAACTAGCCCGTCTTCTCGTGGATACTTTACATTCTTTCCACTTTAGACGTTGTGCGAGTCTCCGCGGAAGCCTCATTACCTCATTTACCATGGAAAAGCAGCACGCAGCTAACTGAAAGCTTTCCCCACGAAAGGTTTGGACTTCATTCTCCCCTTGGATACAGTGTGGTGTAGTCTAAATACAGAGCAGGAGCAACCCAAAAATGCAGATGCATTTGGGTGGTAGCCTTGCTGGAATATGGTTGCGTCCCACTCGCAAGGCTAAACTCGACGATTTCACTCATTCAGTGTCCAGCCTGAAGACGATGAATGTAAACGGGATATATTTATAGTTGATTTTTAAAGGCTGTCTGCCCTAGACTGTAGCCTCTTTGGGGCAGAGGGCCTGCCTCTAATAAATTCTTGTCCAGTGCCAGGTTCATTTAATTGTCATTAGCCATGGGAATTTTGCATTCGGATAGAACCGAATCTACCCCAAAATGGATGATTCCGTTCTATTAAAAAATGCGGATTTTTTTCATTTTCAGTCGATTCGGATTTTTCCATGGCGGTTTGTTCCCTGCGGGCCTGTCTCCTGGTGCATGTATGCCCCCGGAGAAGTGCAGAACCAATCCGGATGGTTCGCCCCTGGAGACTTATGAAACCAGGGAGGTTCCAGCATGCTCTTGGAGAGTTATCCTCTGATATTGATAACCGTTCACTCAGTGACCTCGTAGCTTTTTGGAACACCTTGCTGACAGAGGCCATCGACCGGACGGCTCCTAGGCATCTGCTTCCTAAGCATCGGTGCCGCAGACCTCCTTGGTTTACAGAGAGTCTGCGGCAACTGAAGCGTGAAGGATAGCGGTTACAGTGATGGTGGCGTTGTTCGCGTACGGAAGCCGATCGGTGCAACATAGAGCGAGTTTACAAGCCTATGCTGTGGCTGTGTGGGCGGCAAAGAAGGAGTTCTTTGTTGCCCTCATAGCGTCCGCAAAGTCTCGTCCAGCGGCGCTTTCCCGGGTGGTGAAGGGGCTGGTCGGTCTGGTCTCGCTCCAACTGGAACTGGAGTCTTCCAGTGCCCGCTGTGACATGTTTGCGGATTGCTTTGCAGATAAGATCAGTCGTATCCACCATGATTTCGATGTCACCTTTATGAAAACGGGGGAAGCAGAAGCTGTGGAAGCACCGTCTTTGTGGGATCAATTTCAGTGGGTGGTGCCCGCTGACGCGGAGGAGGTTCTTGGGGCTGTCAGGGCCACCTCTTGTGAACTGGACCCGTGCCCGTCCTGGCTGGTTAAGGCCAGTCGGAAGACGTTGGGACCATTGCTGGCAGGGATGGTCAATGCCACCCTTTGGGAGGGCAGAGTGCTGAGCTGCCTCAAGGAGGCAGTGGTTAGGCCTCTGCTTAAAAAGCCATCACTTGACATTGACTCCTTTGCCAGTTGTTGTCCTGTCTCTAACCTTCCCTTTTTAGGGAAGGTTATTGTATGGGTTGTGGCTCGGCAGCTGCAGGGACACCTGGATGGCGGCGGTTTTCTTGATCCCATGCAGTCTGACTTTCGTCCGGGTTATGGTGCTGAGACTGCACTTGTGGCCTTGGTCGACAGTCTTTGCCGAGAATTGGACCAGAGTCGATCGACACTGCTGATTTTGTTAGATCGGCCTGCTGAGTTTGATACTGTTGAGGATGAGATGTTGGTGACGCGCCTGCGGGACCGAGCTGGGGTGGGCGGGATTGTTCTTGAATGTTTCTGCTCTTTCCTGGCGGGAAGAACTCGGTGCATGGTGTTCGAGGATTGTTCTTTTTCTCCCCGGGACCTCCCGTGTGGAGTCCCGCAGGGTTCTATTCTGTCCCCTCTCCTGTTCAACGTGTATATGCAGCCTCTCGGGGAGGTCGTGAGACGGTATGGGGTGCGGTGTCATCAATATGCTGATGACCCCAAACTCTACCTCTTCTTTTCATTGGACCCAGACCCAGCAGTCTTGGTGCTTACCCGGTGTCTGACGGCTGTGGGGAACTGGATGAGGGTGAGCCGACTGAGGCTGAATCCTGACCAGACGGAGGTGGTGATGGTGGGTAGGGCGGTGCGGGTAGCAGCTCCCATCATTGATGGGATTTGCCCCCCACTGGTCCCCCAGGTTTGCAGTCTGGGCATGCTGCTCAATTCTCAGCTCCGCTTAGATGTGCAGGTGGGGGCTGTGGCGAGGAGTGCCTTTTGCCAACTACATCTGGTGCGTCGGCTTTGGCCGTGTGTCTCAGATGGTGATCTGGCCACCATCATCCATGCGTTCATTACCTCGAGATTGGACTATTGTAACGTGCTCTATGTGGGGCTACCCATGGTGAAGGTCCGGAGGCTGCAGCTGGTGCAGAATGCGGTGGCCCGTCTCCTTACGGGGTCGGACCGCCGTGAGCACATTACACCGGTGCTCCGGACTCTGCACTGGCTGCCTATAGTCTTCCGGGCCTAATTCAAGGGGTTGGTGATGACCTATAAAGCCCTACACGGCTTGGGCCCCACCTAGCTGCAGGACTGCTTCACCCCCCCGTGTTCTGGATCGGTACCTGCGGTCCGCCGGGAACGCCCTTCTTGAAGTCCCCTGAGTCGTTCGGGCGGGTGACACTGGAGAGGGCGTTCTCCGTGACCATCCCTCAGTTGTGGAACTCCCTTCCGACAGAGGCCTGGGTGACTCCGGACCTCCCCATCTTCCGTTATCAATGTAAGACTTGGCTGTTCCGCCAGGCTTTCGATGAGGGAGATGGGTGAAGGGTGGGGTTTTGGGGGAGGGGGTTAGGTTGGAGGGGTTTGATTTGATTTTTTACGTCCCCCATTTTGGTTGCGTTTGATTTAGATACGTGTCATTTAAAAAAAATAAATATATTTTTGTAAGCCGCCCTGAGCTGCCTTGGGCAGGAGGGGTGGGGTATAAGTTATTAAAATAAAATAAAAATTAAAATAATGTTAGTGCGTGGTCTGAACAGTTGTAATGAGAGAAAGGTCCCTGCCCCAAGGGGCTTACAATTTAGGATGGACAAAGGACGGAGATAAAGGGGGGGGAACATAGGGAGGGACAGCGTTAGAGTCCCGGACGAGGGGCATCAGCAGACGTGGGGGCTTTAGGAGTGATGGGGTTCAGCGTCCGAGCTGGGAAGCACAGCAGAAGGCATGGTTGAGGGAAGGACAAGGACTGAGGCAGGGAACAAGATGACATGAGCAAGAATGGAGACTGAGGGAAGGGCAAGGAATACAAGGAACAAGAGCGGGTTATGGAAGCAGAGAGTGTACATACAGTGAAGACAAGGAGGGAGAGTGTGTTCTGCTCAGCTTCCCGCTGCCACCACCAGGCCTTTTATGCCAACTGGTGGACAACCAGAAAATTGGGAGATGGAGCACGGGCAAGACCGACAGGAGATGGGGCAGGGTCAGGACAAGGCAGATAGAAGGCATGGGCTGAGGGTGAGTGACTGGGTCGGAGGCAGGATGAGGCACTTCTTCCGGGTCCCCAAAGGTAGGGGTTCAAGGCCAGGGCCTAACAGTCAGGGATACAATCTTGAAGTTGAGAAGTCGTCAGCACACGTGGTTAGCTTACTGACATGGGGATGAGAGGATTTTAAAGGATAAGACCGTATGAGAAGCATCATTTAGCAACCGCTGGAAAGGTGGAGCCTGACGGATGAGGTAAATTTTAAGTAGGGCTGAAACGAGAATCCATTTGATTATCACGAGAACCATTAGTGAGATCTCATCGGGATCTCGCTAACGGTTCGAGAGTCTCATGAGAATCTTGCAAAAAATAAAAAACCCAACAAAACCCGACTGCGCCTGCAAAAACTGACTGACAAGTTGTTCTGCGCACGTGCGTGCAGCCTTTCCCCAAAGGGGCAGTCGCTCTGTGCATGCCCAAAATGGCGGCCACACACGAGCAGAACGGCTGCCCTTTTCCAAAATGGCAGTGACGCTGCCGGTGCCATTTTGGAAAAGGGCTGCGCACATGCAGAACGGCCCCGCTTGGTGGCCATTTTGCGTATGAACGGTTCTTTTCTTTTTTTAAATCGAGAAAAAAATCTTGGCGAGAAATTGTCAAGATTTGGGCTTTTCTCGATTCTAGTTTTTTTTCCTAGGGGATGTTCCAAATAGAAAAAAAAAAAGTGAGTATTCTCAGAGGGTCTGAGGAGCGGTCCCGCTTGGCCCCTTTCAAAGCAAGTTCAGTCTTTTTCATGGCTGCGAGCACCATCCTTGAAAAGGGCCGAGCATGCTCGAAAAGGCCATTCAGGCCCTTTCTGAGCATGCTCGGTTGTTGTTGTTTTTTTACTTTCAAACCTACAAGCTGGGGAGAGGCTACGCATTGCACGGTACCCCTCCAGAAGGTAAGTAACCCACCCCTGACCTGCCTGCTAGGAACCTGCCCTCCATAAGCGCTCCACCTCTGACTCCCTGCTAGGCCACCACTAGGCCCCCACCCCCTTCCCTGGTCCCTGCTAGCCTATTTCCTCCCTGGCAGTAGGGGCCACGGAAGGGGGAGAAGGGGCTTAGTGCTGGCCTCTGGCCCCTGCTTCCCTGAACTTGGCCAAGATTTGGCTGAGTTCTGAAGTTCTGGGGCCCTTCCTCGGAACTCAGAAAATTGAGGCCGAATGCACCGGTCCTCGGTGTTTCTCGAGGAAAACCGAGGACTGAGTTTCTATATTTTTTCCCCTCAATTCGTTGCGAAGCTCGATTCTCAACGAGAATCAAGAAAAAGATGAGACTGAGTTTCAGTCTTGATTTTAAGAGGGATTTGAAAGTCAGGAGAGAGCAAGCAGCGAGTATGTTCTCCGAGAGGGAGGGCATGGGGTCGATGCATGGACAAAAGGGGAGGGAGCAGGAAGTCCTGGGGCAGGTGATGGCAGAGGAGGAGCAAAGTGGGAATGCAGCAGGTAATGAGGGCAGAAAGCTAATAAGGAGCAAGGCCCTGTAGAACCTTGAAGGTGAAGACTCGTTGTTTGTGCTGGATGCAGTACAGGGAGCCGGTGGAGGGACTGACCATGGTCAAAGCATGGTTGTTCCCTTGTCACACACACTCCATGGTCACTCCCAACCCATGGCATAGGGTTGTGGGGTGTTTTATGTTTTTATATTTTTGGTCGGGTTTTTTTACTTGTATTTTATATATTGTAAGCTGCCCTTAGCTGCCCTCGGTGGGACGGGCAGAGTAAATATTAAAATAAATAAATAAATAAAATAAAGTGGGAGACGAGGTGGATGACCTTGGCCTCGGAGTGTTGAACCGAAGTGACTATATCATGGTGAGGGCAGGGAAGGCCAATAAAGAGTTTGCTGTAGTCAAGACCTTCTCAGTTGCGTCCAAGAGTTAAAGACCTACTAAGCCTTACGTCATCTTGGGGGAGGAGGGGAGCTACATATCCCCTTCTTTTCCTTTCCTCTTCTCATA
The DNA here is from genome assembly GCA_003113815.1 of Sphenodon punctatus. Taxonomy (NCBI): domain Eukaryota; kingdom Metazoa; phylum Chordata; class Lepidosauria; order Sphenodontia; family Sphenodontidae; genus Sphenodon; species Sphenodon punctatus. The sequence goes on from QEPC01009702.1 coordinate 1,802,671, forward strand.
ACTATTTCTGCCCTTTCTTGCCCAGGGAATCCTAGTTTCTCCTCTGTTCAGTGCCGTCAGGAGCTTGCTGGGGGTTTATTCTACCTTACCTGCCTCGCTGCTGGTGCGGGGGGGCTCTTGGGCTCCGCCGCCGGCAGGGGGGTGCTCCGCTGTTGCTCCTGCCGCCGCC
>QEPC01009702.1:1806195-1838085 GCA_003113815.1 Sphenodon punctatus
GCGGCTTTGGAACTCCCTTCCGGAGGAAGCTCGCCTGGCTCCTAGCCTATTAACATTCCGGCGTAGTTGTAAGACCTGGCTGTTCGCCCGGGCCTTTGGGAGGGAGGGGTAGGGGAATGTTTTTAGTTCCCCCACCTAGTGATATTTATACTGTCTTTTGCCCTGTTTTTATATATGGTCGATTTTAAAAATGTTTTAGGATTTTATTGTGGATTTTAATGTGAGCTGCCCTGAGCTGCATGGCAGGAGGGGCGGGATAGAAGTTTATAAAATAAATAAATAAATAAATAAACAAAGGAGCGCTGACTCAAGACATTATAGTTTCCCTTTTATAATGGTTCCTGCTATTGGTGGTAACACAGACTAGAATGGGGGCCAAGAAATTACATCTAGCTGGCTATTCATTCAGGCGAAAGTCCCGTTTTGCATTACGCATTTACCAGAGGGTCTATGGACGACAGCGGCACATCCCCAGCTGTTCAGCACGGAAGAGGCTGTGAAACCTTGACCCTGAACTCCACAAAAGAAACACACACATTAGGCCAGATTGCTTAACGTGAAGTTTAATAGGGACCCGGGAGGGCTCCTCCTCCAGCTATGCAAAGACCACGGATGCCTTCAGAGCTCATGAATATGTTCATAGGCCGCACACAGGAGATGTAGCTAGACCGCGTCCGTCCAGGCTTGATGGGAGCTGCTGAGCCCTCTTGTTTCCGGTCGGCTTTTGCAGAAGTGGAAGGGTAGCTCAAGACTTTGCAGAAGTCTGACTTAGTGCTGCTTATAAGTGGAACTGAAACAAGTACCCACAAAAACAGGTATACTTGTTGAATTTTTCAGTACAGAAATTTCGTTTATTTATTTATTTATCAAATATTTATACCCCGCCTCCTCTGCTCACAGCAGCTCAAGGTAGCGTACAATCAATAAAACAAAAATACAAAATACAATAATAATCAAATCGATTAAAACATTAATAAAATATGAATCAAACAATGCACTAACTGCAGTTAAACTGGGGTGGGTGGGAAATAGTCAATCCCCTATCACCCTAACCCACACCCACCCATCACCCGTCTCCTTCACCAAACGCCTGGCAGAACAGCCAGGTCTTGCATTTTCGTCGAAAGGAAGGGAAATTACCTGGAAAATTTCAGGGTCTAATCTGCAGGGTTCCTAGTTTTCTCTTTGTGACAGAAATTTTTTTTTAGGGGGGGGGAACTGTTGGTGGGAGAGGTAGCTGCGAAACTGCATAAAAATGAAAATGTTACAATAAAATGTGGTGTCCTAACTCCTACCTATATACATTGCGATCAGGGAAAGTTAGCGTTTACATTGAATCACTGAAAACCAGAGATTTTGGGTTTTTTTAATCAGAGAATTTCCAACTTTTTGTCATGGGAAACCAGGAACCCTGCTGATCAGTGCCCGATTTGGGCCCCCAGTGCAGCAAAATACCAACTTCTGGTCCCGATTTTTAATGTTTCCATCCCAATTTACCAATCGGTAATTGGAAAATCGTTAATGGAAATTACCAATTTTTTCTGGTAGTCTGGTCCCCAAATAGTTATCTGGTCTCCCATCAGGCACCCAACATGGTACTCAAAAATGTGGGTATTATCCGCAAGTGCTAAATTAGGTACCTGCTTTCAGGTCTACTATAAAGCATTTGCAATGTGGATGGTGCTGAACACTTGTAATTAAAGACAGCTCCCTGCCCTGAGGGGCTTATTATCTAGGATGAACAAGGAGGAGGAGAACATAGGGAGAGACAGGGATACATACATCCCCATTTTAAAGATGAGGAACCTGAGGTTGAGACACAGTGGGTATTTTCAGACGTTACGAGATCACGGTGAACCACGGTCAATTCCCATATGGGGACCGTGAGCCCGTAACGTCTGTTGGGGCCAACCGTGATTCCTGCCAGATGTTCACCCCTGCGAATCACGGCTGGGAATCACTTTGACCATGCAAACGGCCCTCCTGCCTGGGTGGTTTGCGTGGTCAAAGCGATTCCCACCCATGATCAACGGGGGCATCACGTCTGTCCCCTGACCAAGGCCCGGAATCAGCGCCGCTGATTCTGGGCCGTAGCCAATGCCCCAGGGGGCGGGCAGGCGGCCGAGGGAGCATGGGGGGCTGGGGCTGTGTTGCCGCACGTTGCGCCGCACAGCCCCCCCGCCCCCAGATTCCCAGCTGGAATCAGCCAGCACATCTGCTGGCCGTGACGGCGGGATTCCGGCGGGGAATCTCTTGGGTGCTTCCGTGGTGGGGTGAATGCTGCTCCGTCACGTCTGAAATCACCCAGTGATTTGCCCAAGGCCACTCGGTGAGTTAAAAGCTAAGCTAGGATTGGAGACTTGGTCTTCCTAGCCCTGACTAGGCTACATTGAATTTCATTTAGTTCTTGGCCTCATCCAGCAATTGTTGGTTAAAAACCCCAAAAGATAACCATTGACTTGAGAGAAACAGTAAGACTGGTGACAACTGTGTCAAGAGACACCTAGGGTCCAGCCTTGCTAACGCCCATTAGAGGGTTTCCATGCAAAGGGAGATTGCACCAATGGTATGTTAGATCCTTCCTGTCCTTGCAGCTGCACAGTAAGACTCGTTCTCTGTTCCCAGAGGGGCACGCTCGGAGGCTAAGAACATTGGAAATGACATTTAATTCCTTAGAGTCACTGGGTTGTAGCTTCTGCAGAAAATGTTCCTAATTTGGGAGCACCCATCATTTTTTTTTGGAAACCACACAGCAGCTGTTTGTGTGGGAAACTATGCCAGCTAGCTACAGTGGATTAGCCTGGAATCTGATTAAACAAGGCCTCTGGTCCTCGATCTGGGTGTACGATAGGACTAATATGAGCAGGCCTTTTCATATCCATGGTTATTTGCATTTTCAGATAGCCCAACTGACACCGTCTGAACAAGCATTAACACCGAAAAGAGATTTGCATACTTCTTTACCCGTGTGCTTTACTTTCATTATTTCAGTCACTTGGTTATTGTCGGCGCTTCAGCATTTCGGTTACGTCAGTATTTGACACCATTTAGCGTAATTGTGCCCCAGACAGTAGTGTACAACAGGGTTATTGCGCTAATAGGAATAGCTTAATATCACTGTTGCACACTCGAGTGATGTGCAATAGTTCTAAATAGTGCACCGCAGTGACCTGTGAATACCCTCCAAAATGTGGCGACACGAATCTCAAACCGCAGGGACCTGAATGCTGGAGTGACACAAAGAACCAGAATGAGAGCGACACATTACAGATTTGTCTCTTAACTGTCAACAAAGCGGAAAATGACGGAATGCATCGCTTTGACAGAATCGATTGAAAGCTGACGGAATAGTTGGCTCTGGTACTTCTTGCTGGTATTCTGGTGTAGAACATTTATTGGAAGTCTTTCTTTCCTCTCCTATTCTGATCCGTCTAGTCTCATTGCTTTCCATTTACAGAAACAGCAGCAGGACAGAGACTGGAATATGTGCCGTGTTAATGGGCTTGGTTCCGCTGTGTTTTAGTCAGTAGTCAGGATCTAGCAGAGCGTAATGGTGGGCACATAAATAAGAAATCCTGCTAGTAGCACGCACATGGGTCACCGTGTGGAAATCCAGGTGGAAGTAAATCACCATGGTTAAAGAACTGGGGACATAAAGTTCCTCTGGGGGCATTTAATAATGTAAGACGTGCCATGCTGGATGAGACCAATCTAGCCCAGCATCCTGTCTCTGACATAGCGCACCATCGGTCAGTCCAGAGATGTGCCCGACAGGTCATAATGGAGTGATCCATTCCCAGCTCCTGATAGTCTGAGGTTCCTGTTCCGTTGCAGGGGAGTGTTTTAAGGCTGTTTCGTTGGTTCCCAAACTGCAATCAATGGATCGATCGCCGGTGATCCATGAGATCTTAGTAAGCGGTCCGTGGTCTCTACAGAGATAATCTTTATGTCCCCAGTTCTTTAATCGAGGTAATCTACTGTTAGTGGAACTGACCACTTTAGGAGAGGACTCTGATCCACACGGGTGCTGGTGCCATCTTGAGAAGGTCAGGGGACTGACTGTACTGGGCATGTCCTGGCCCAGTGAGATGAGATGACCCTGTATCCAGGTGGTACAGTGGTTTGTACAGCCGAGCTATACCTTGGAGGAATCTGACTGTCCTGCAGGTAGTTGCTGTGGTTGCCTTTCCACCTTGTATTGTAAGTGGAGAGGAAGGGAACCGTGTTCCAGAGACAGGCCTCTGGCCTTGGGGGTTCAATTCAGGACTCAACCATTGACTTGCTGTTTGATCTTTTGCAACTTGCCCTGTGTGAATGGCAGGCAGGCAAGCAGCAGAATGAACATTAGTCCTAAGGAAAATGACGTGCTCCGTGCAGATGAAGGAAACCCTCATTCTAGCCTGCTAAATCGGGAAAGCTGTTTATATTTAGCTTCCTGTTGGGTTACACTGGCTGCCTTGTAAATCGACTGCACCGCAAATACACGTCTTCAAAGGGCAGGGGAGGCTCCCGTCGACCACAGAACACTTGTCATCCCCCCTCCCTGTTATTTTCAGATCCAGATATGTACCATCCTGCAGCCCTTCGAAGAGTTGCCTCCCAGGCTGTTCTGTGCACATTCAGGATCCCCCAGCCCTGCAGCGTCAGCACTGAGACAGTGTGGCTTCTGCTCAAAATAGAAACCAGCTATTACTGCCTGTGTCGGCATCAAGGCTTTGGGTGTTAACAAATGAGACAGTAGCCCTCTTCCCATTTAAATAGGTATTCGCCCCCACTGACCGCGAGGCCACCACCCACCGGAAACGCAGCCCCCACTTACGGCAGGGTCCTGGAGCATGTAGAACCTGCTGTGTGGTGGGTGAATACAGAGTCATGTACGTCCATATGTCCATTAGACCTGAAACAAAATATCTCGGTTAGGGCTGCTTCTGTTGGAAGCAGGGCATTTGCCAAGATTTGCACGACACAGAAAACTTATTTTCGCCATTTCCCGATACTTTTCGCACGTTGAACAGGGCTGCCACAGGCCGGTCCTAAGCTCCGTGTGCGCTCGGCATGCACCTCCGGGGGCTGTGGAGATGAAAACCTCCCATGCTTGGCTGAGCACCGGGGAAGTGCTGTAAATGGCCAAAAGTGCTGTAAAACTGCCGTGAAACTGTCATAAAAGTCCTGGAAAGTGATGGAAAAGTCCCAGAAAGTGGTCAAAAAATGGCAAAAGTGGAGAATTACTGGAAACTGATAAAGTACCAACAGACACTCCTAAGCACTCCCAAAATTTTGATTTTTCCCTTCAGAACGTGAACACTTGCTCTCGTCTTAGCCGTAGTGTCCGTGTCCTGTCCGTTAGGTTGCATGGAGCCTCCTCAGGTCCAGGTCTGCCAGCACCATTGAATTGCAGGTGAAAAAGCCTAGAACGTTCCGCAGAGCTATCACTTCCAGCCTCTCTCCCCCCTAACTCGCTGTCGCTGGCACGCACCTAACGTCCGCCTTAAAAGCCCAAACGTGCCATTTTCAAACATGCATTCTCTCCACTCTTTTGGAAGTACATGTCTGACGCTTGCTGTTTCCCAGACGTTGCATTTTCCGTAACAACTTGCAAAGGATTACGATCGCCAGGGCCATGGCTTAGGCCGACAGCCGGGCAACCACCAGCAGCACTGTCCAAGCCGCCATTGCCGGATCCTAGGCATGCCTGCCCCCACCCCCCAGTCATTCCCTCATGCCTTCCGCAAACACTCTGCCACAGCTAGATCCACGGGAAAATGATCTGGAAAATGTCTCCTCACCAGTCCCAAGTGGTCGTGCCAAGCTGCCCCCCAAAAGGAGCGGATACCCAAAGAAATAGTTTAGTTAATTATTTTCTTTTCAAAAAATACGTTTCTCTTAGTTTTTATAATCCCATGGTTTCCATGCTTTGGTATGGCGTAGTGATAGACCAGTTTGGGGTCTGGGGATTGGAAGGGAAGAAGGAGGTGCGGGTGCACCTAAAATGGGGGGAGAGTGGGAGTTGTGTCTTCTCCAAGCTGAAGAGCTGTAACCTATCCAGTCTCTCTTCGTAGGGGAGCCGTTCCACACCCTTGATCATTTTTGTTGCCCTCTTCTGTGCCTTTTCTAGTTCTACTTCAGCCAAGATTTTTTTTTTTTTAAATGAGGGCTGAACATTAGTCTCCTTGGTCTGTGTTTTATGCCCCTAAATGAATAGCCTGCTTATCAAAAGCTCCAGAATGCCAGCAAGTGCCCACTGAGCTGAGCTTCAAGCTCTTCACTTTGCAAATCTTGGACCTTTGTTCAGGGAGCGTATTCCTGTCCCACCCATGGATTATTCATGGTGTACTCTGGTCCATAATATGTGTAAGTTAATAACTGTCTGGGTGATCAGTGACCTCAAAACATCTCGCTTGAGTGGGAGGGAGAGATCATTTTAAGCCAACCCAATGGAAACAGGCTTTATGAAATCCTCCAACATTATTCCCATTCCAGCTGGAAATGGATGGTGGAATGTGGTGGAAGGCTTGGGGATGGTGACTGTTGTCCAAAAGCAGGATCAGCTTCAGAAGAGTGGAATTGCCTCTTTCACAATCCCAATTAGAAGCAGCCCTCTTGGATTGGATCCTGAGGAGCATGCAGGCTTCTGAGTGATACAGAGCGTCTTCATCTGGTTGTCAAAGTTTGGGGAAGACAGCCGAGCCCGCCTTCCTCTTCCAAGTCGGGTCAGATTTGTGACGTACCATACTCCTCCTCTTCTGCGGGGTGGGGGGGTCCTTTCCCATTAATCTGTCTCAGAAGTGACAGGGAGAAATGACGGCGGGCATGGGATTGAATAGATTTATGGGGATATTGACTTGCGTGTTTGAGGACGGAAGGTTATTTTTACCCTGAGCCGATGCCAGCAACACAGTACGGCTCACGGTTGCCTCGCCCAAAGCAAAGTTGCATCCTAGCAAGGAACTGAAGGAATAAAATGAGACTCTGAAGGAAAGCTGAAGATTAGGGTTGAGGGTATAATCCAGGGGTAGGGAAATGGTATCTCTGGAACTGCACATGACCCTTCGGCAATTCAAGTGCAGCTTTCGGCCAGGATTGGTCCTTAGTCCTGTGCTGCCTTAATGGTCCTGTGTCTTAGTTCATTGCACCTGTCTCTGCAGCTCCATCACAGCTGGTCCTCAGAATATATCTCAGCAGCCAAGACCCCAAAACACTGGCTCCACCAGCCACCCACAACATAGGAGATGTTTTCAGCCCGATGAAGAGTTAGGTACATGGCTCTTGGGATTGGGAGTACAGGCGATATCGCCTGGGCATGAGGCTCCCTTCCTGCTAGATGTCTGCTCAGAAGCTGCAGCTGGCTCAGAGCGTGGCGGCCTGTCTTCTGCCAGGGGTGGGTCGTCGGGAGTACAGGTGAAAGCGAGTATTCACAAATTGGATATACCAGTTTGATTTCCGGTACCCGAATCCACGTGCCATCTGGAACCGATTGGTACCTGATTGCAACCTGATTTCAGTCCTGGAATGTTCCCTTCCAGTATGGATTTTTTTCACTTGTGAACTTACTGACTTCTGACACCTATTTTTTGTGTTTCTGCCTGGAAACGGCTCGACTCATCACGGTGGGGAATCACAGTCGCCACATGATGGGCTGAACCCACGGGGCCGGCGCCGATCGCGTGGTGAATGTGATTCCCCGCTGCGATTGACTGTGATCAACATCTGGGGGAGGAACTTCCGTTCCCCCCATCAGACGTTACGGGATCCCTTTCACCATGTGCAGATTCACTGTGGCTGACTGTGATCTCGTAATGTCTGAAAATACCCACTGTTGTGAGATGCCCCTTTATATTCAGATGTCCAACCATGTCACAAAACCGAAATACTGAATAAACAATCGAAATGGAATAACAAAGCACAGTAAATAAAGTTACCAGTAAATAAAGTTTTAAAAAGTTACCAAAAAGACATGACCAGATTAACGAACGTGCAAATATCTCATGGCTAATGAAGATTTATTTGGATATTGGTTTGTTCGAGTGAACTCACAAATCAGCTTTGTGCATACGTAAAGAGGTGTTTGAATCTCTGCGGAAGCCACATTCTCCACCAGAGGATCTCCGGCTACAAGCGCGGGAGGCCGGAGCTGCTGTTTGCATCAGCATTGTCTGCAATGTTTCCTCTTGCTCCGGCTCCCAACGGAAATCCCCTGTCTCCCCAAGTGAGGTCATGTGACGTATTGGTTCACCATTTAATGCCAATCCAGAGCCCGGCCCTCTGCCGAGCACGACATGCAGGGAAAAACCTGGGACTTCTGTTCATGGGATAGAACGATGCAGACTCAGGAGTCCAGCATGCAGGCAACACATGGCTCAGTTTCTCATGACCTAAATATACTTGAATTTTTCGATCCCAGTTTGGGACCTGAATTGGTGTCCAAACATTGATCGGTCATCTGAACACCTGGAGAACCGGTATTTCGGGATTCAGGTATCCGATTTACCCACACAAGACAGGGACCGTCCCATCTTGGAGACCACGAGTCGAGCGATGTCTTATTAGCAAGGCAGCTGATCTACAAGATAACTTCACTGGCCTCGAGCTAGCTGGGTCTGGAGAGACGGTAGCTGCCGTCAAGGAACTGGAATTCTTCTGTGTCTTGCCGAGCTGCCTGTGGTCTCCTGTGTAAGCAAATCCCTGTGCGGAGTTATCAGACCTAGACGCAGGAAGTCTCTCTCCATTCTCTTCCTCTGAGGTAGCTTGGATTCTTCATCACTTGGGCTGGAAGCTCTGGAAGCTTCAGGGACTGATCCAAAGTGCGATGAAGTCAGTGGAAAGACTCCCTTTAGCTTCCATGAATCTCTCCTGCCAAGCATCCTTGCCAGTCTCCCATTCCCTTCCTCGCTCTTTAATCCCGTGATGTTTTTCAAATGCAAACGTCTCTCCGCTGTGCTGCTCCGCACGCTGCTCTCCTAGACCAGGGGTGGCTTAATCTGTGGCCCATGAGTCGACAAATCTAGCCCAGAGTGCTTTTTTAATTGGCCCTTTTCCAACCCTTAAGCCTTGAAAGACTGAGCTCGGAGGAAGGGAGTGGAGATGGCCGATGGGGGCATGTACCCAAGGACAGGGGATGGATTCATGGCAGAGTTCAAGGGAGGGCAAACCATGGCGCTGGAGAGGTGTGCTTGGGCAGTTCCGGTCCAGAACTGGTCCCACTCCTGGGCCCGGTGCTGCCTTAGTGGGCCTGTCTCGTACTTCATTGCAGATGAATCCCAGCTGCTCCTTAGAATCTCGAGCACAGAGCACCGGCTCCTAGGGGGGTGGAATCTGTATCGTTTGAATGAATTACAGGAACAAATGGAGCCCCGTTTGTTTTTGTAACGAAGGTAATGGAAACAAATGGATAAGCAAATAACATTCATCTGATTTTCATTTTTATTTTTCATTTTATTTTATTGAAAATAATTTACAAAAAGAATAAAAAATAAAATCACTGCGTACGCGCACGTGCCCCCCCCCCCTGGGCCACACATTTGTGGCCGTTTTCAAAATGGCACCGTCGCCGCGCCATGCGCAGAACAGCATCAGCGGGCATGCGTGCGCGAGCTGTGTTTTTTGTTTTTTGTTTTTTAAATTATTTTAAATTAAATAAAATGAAAAAATAAATAAATAAAACAAAAGCGGCAGAGTCCTTTCCAAATGAAAATGACAACAAATGTCTCGCCTTCTGCACCCCCTGCAGCTCCACCAGCCAATCCCAAAGCAGAGGTGTTTTAGGTGTGTCGTACGGCTCTGGGCAGACGAAGGTTTGGGACTATGTCTCTGCCTCCCCACCCCCCACGTAGATGTGTTATAAGACCTACACTGAGCCCACCTCTTAAACATCCCCAGCCTCAATTTCAAACCCACCCTATCAATTTCAAAGTGGGAAAGAGCCCCCCCCCCAACACACACACACTAGCCCCCTTTCCCTGATAAAACCACTGTGGATGTTGAAAAATTCCTTCTGCCCTTGAGAAAGCTTTGGGATGGATTTCTCACCCCTGTTCTATGCCCTCTCCCACCTAAGGCTGCTTCTGGGTGCTTTCACACAAACACCTCCCCACCTAGCTTGCACCCATTATACATGTTGCAGGGCCCCCATAGGGCAGCCCTGCAACATGTATAGTGTGTGGATGGTGGGTGGGGACGTGCTTGTCTAAAAGCACTCTAGGTTTCCTTCTCCAAAGGACACTTGAAAAGAGGGACTGAGTGACGCTTGCATTCCTTCCAACCCTCTCTGCCTTTGCATTTGCAGATGAATTGATCGAAATCGGTTTTCCTGGCTTGCTTGCAGACCAGATGACTAGAGTGCCCCTCATGCAAATCCGCTGCTACTAGCATTCACCTCCTTTTGCAGACGAACTGCAAGGGACGTTGCTTACTGCCTCGCTCTTCCTATGCTTGTTTACATGATCGGTTCCTAAAGTTTAAAAAATCCAGCTAAAAAACGTAATATTTAAACCGCTGTCCAAATTCATTTATTTTTTTTCCAAGTGGGATGAGGGAGTCGAGCTCCATTTGTTTATAGTTGAGCGCGTCTTGTCGTGCTTCCAAGCAGCAAGGAGCACTTGGCCAGGGCCATGCTGGGAACGGCGCATGCCAAGAAATATAAATATCTCCAAAATTAAGGACGTATGCACTTCATTTTTCTTTCAGTTTTTATGGGGGGGAAAAAAACTGCTTCCCCTTCCAGGCAGCCCTGACATTTGTAGCAGGAATTAGACCAAGATGCGGAGCTAACCGAAAACTGGCAATTTGGAGCATTCAAAGCGGCTGGGCAGCCGTGGAGGTGGTCATCCTGCAGCCCCAGGAGGAGAGTTGGAACGAGTACTCCTCAAAACAGGTAGACTTACTGAATTTCCAGTACGCAAATCGACCCACTAATTAGTGTTCGATTAGGATACCTGATGTCTCAGAATACCAACTTCCGGTCCCGATAATTTTTTTTCTCCAGGTTTCCATCTTGGTTTTTCTACGTCTTTTCTTCATGATTTACCGATCGGTAGCCAGAAGACCAGTAAACCGGCCACAGAAATTACTGATTTTTCACGGAGTCAGGTATCTGATCATCAGTGACCAGGCACTCCATTGGGTACCTCAACATGTTACTCAAAAATGTGGGCATTACCCACGGGAAATAAATTAAGTACCGGTTCAGCTTTACCCCGAGGTTCCTTCCAGTTCTGATTCTATGTAAGCAGCAGCAACCTAACTTTAACCTTGTGCGCAGAGGTCTTTGCAGCATGCCATAAGGAGCAATCAGTCTTACCAGACACTAAATGAGCCACTTGTTTGGGAATTGAACACACAGACTGTTTGTGCAAACATGCTTTGTACTGTGGGTTGGGAGCCCAGTGCCAGTGATCCCAACCTTTGTGCGAGGGTTGGGTTGGGATCCGGCAGTGGGCAACATGGAGCTGCTGCTTGCACGTAGCCACTGTTACGTGTGGATAAACACGCAGCCTCACTTCTGGTCTGGGGTTTCCTGAGATATCCTAGGGGTCTCTAGTGTCAAGGGACAGCTTCCAGGTGTGCGCACGTGAGCACAAGTGTTCTGGCTGTGCACCGTGCGTGGGGGTTGGTGCACATGGACCGTTGGATTTGCTCCCAGTGCCTTTCAGGCATCTGCCTAATTTCTTCATCATTCTAGAGTCTTTATTAATCAGACAAATGTGCTGACTGATTCTGGTACCGATAAGAACAAACTCCTCGGATTTTGAACCCGTTGCAAGGAAACAAATGACGTGTTTGAAAGCAGCATGTGGAAACATGGAGACCGCAGCAAATGGCTGGAATTCATTGCCTCCGGAGGGGAGTGGGAATCGACACTTTGGGGCAGCAGAGTAAATGTAGATGTTGGCTAAGTTGCTTGTAGGGGGTGAGGAACGAGGTCTGATCTTTGATTCCAAATCCATCTCAGTCTGGAGTGGACAACCAATGGCTGTTTCCATTTGATGGTGTTTTGTGAACCCGTTAGATGTCTCTGGCCACTCCTTTATGGGAAATGGCTCTGTGCGACAGGATTCCCATTACAAAGGGCAGTGAAAACAGCCCACGCGAAAGAGGGGTTGGAGAATTCATGGTCCCCGCCGGTCCATACCTGTGACACCCCCCCTCCCCCCAAAACAGTGAAGCACGGCCATCTTCACAGCAGAATTTGCCGTAGCTTTCCCACAATAAGAACAAACCCTTTTGCCTGCAAAATCTGTGGCTGACGTCTGTGAGTCTGCTACAGAGCCCAGCCCTTCCTCTCAAGGCATTGAGAGTAGATCTGCAGAGAATACTTGCATTTTTGGATACTCTTTTGGGTACCTAGATTGGTGCCTGAACACTGATCGGGTACCCGAACCCCCCCCCCAAAAGGTATTTTTTAATTTGGTTATTCGAGTAACTGATTTACTTGACCACCCAACCCCGCCCCCCAAAACATTGGGAAATTGGCACCAGATGTCAAAAATCCAGGACCAGAAGTGGGAAAGTCTGGATGAAAAATGGTATTTCAGTCAATTGGGTACCTGGTCAGGTGCTGAATAAGGATGAGATTACTGGGTCAGATCGAGTGCTGCAATTTCACTGGCAATACCCAGGTATTTGTGGGTACTTCTTTGAGCTCTAATTGAGTGTTGTGTCGTTATCGTTCAAGAATCCCTGGTTGTCACCGGTGCGTTGCCGAGAGGTGCCTGCATGAACCCGTTGGTGTTTATACATGGTACAAATACCTGCAGAGCAAGGAAGAAATGCTTGTATCAATATGAATTCCTTATCACCCTCTCAACCACTCTGCAAGAGATGCCCTTATGGCCATTTTACAGATAGGGAATTGTGGTACAGAGAGTGTGACTTGCCCAAATCCTGTATCCTAAGAGCAGGATTGGAACCCTAGTCTCCAAGGTCCGAGTCCAGCACCGTATCCACTACGCCACACTGGCTCTCATGAATTTCCATTCTCTTTCTCTAGTGCCTTGGGAAGCAATGTTTGTGTCTTTCGTCACTAGGAACAAGCTCTGGCTGTTCGGTCCCCCGCATTGGCGTGTTGGTGCACAATGTCTCGTTTGACATGGGGAGGGTTGCACTTCCTGTTCCCCAGCTGTTCTGTCCCCATAACTCCAGGATGTCCTGAGTGAGTTTCTCAAGAGCACCATAGATGGGTCCGATAAAAGGCAATGCCAATTGGCTTGATCTCATTTGGAAACTGCATGTTTTCAGCTGTGAAAGGACAAGGAGGGGGGGGAGAGTGTGCGTATGTGGGTGTGCGTCTCCGTGTGTGTGTGTGTGTGTGTGTGTGCTGTTTACTGGGTTTCCTCGGAAACTATTTACAGTCAGCCCGACCAAACGTGAGGGCGAGATTTGTTCAATTTTCTATTTTTATAACGGACGAGGAATTTTCTTTGAACTTGACTGGAGGAGCTCAAAGGTTTGGCTGGGTTTTGGCCAATTTAAAGGCACAGCACTTTAAATCTTGGCTTCTCTCTTGACACCGGACTCCACTGTAGGGGACAATAGAATGTACTGAATTGTTCTGCGGGGGGAAACCAACATTAACTACTCTCCCTGAGGAGATGGACTCTACCTGCCCAGCCTACCTCCTGTGGTACTTTTCACCTATGCAAGTTGGGAGGTGAGGTAAGTCTCCCCCCCCTCACTTTGGAAGACCAGGTCAAGAGCCAAAAATTCAAGGGAGAACACTCGGCCATCACCCGAGAACATAGTAAACCAATGGGCATTTTTACACACACCTTTAAGTGCTGGTCTTTCAATCTTCTGGGTTTACAAATCCACAAGTAAGTTCCGGATGCAATCTTCACACAAACACTGTCCAGAGGCAGCCTAAAGTAGCCGCAGCTGTAGACGTGAGGGGCTGCCACGGAAACCAAGTGACCACAGCTGCCTGGAGCAAAGCCGTTTACCAGGAGAACTTTTTACACACACAAGTTCTGGGTTAAGTTTGTTTGTTTATTTATTTATATATACAAGCATTTATCTCCTGCACTTACTGGCACCTCGGGGCGACGTACAGCATAAACCAATAAACAATAAAACCATTTTAAACACTACAATATATAGAAATATACATCATTAAAATTTAAAACATTCAGCAAGAAGCTAAGGCAAATAAAACCCCTTCCCCTATCCCCTCCCCTCCCCACCCTCCTCCCCAAAGACCCGGTGGACCTCAGACGCTGAATACGTGAGCTTAGGGGAAAGGGCCTACAGGAGATGGATCCATGATCTGGACTCTTCCCTTCTCTCATCCGGAGAACGCCTTTGCCCCCAACTCCTAACCAACCCACGGAGCTTGTACTAATATTCAAAGTGTCTCACGGGGAACCCGGAAAAAGATCCCCCCCACCCCTGTCTAAGAAAGCCTGGTCATTGCTCAGCACTGTAACTTGGTCGTGTTCCTGGTGAAGTTGTTGGGAGTTTGGCCGTTGACTTTGGTGGGAACGGGATCCAGGCATGCAGCTCCAAAGACAATTAGTTCCATGTCGTACACAGCTATAGTACTAGGAACTGAAACTCCTGGGCTGAGTGAGCTTAAATGCCAGGCCTACGCTCTGCTACTGCCTGTTAATCCCAGAGACAGCAAGCAGGACTTTTGTTGGGAAATCATATTTGACTGCCAATTGCCATCAGCCTTTGCAGCAAGGAAATAGGAACGCGAGGGATGTTGCCTTTGTTTTGGGCTGTTAGTGCATGCAGGTAAAGAGACCTGTATCCTAAGAGCATAAAAACTGCTAGCCTGGGGTTATAGCAATGGTCTTTCTAGCCCAGTATCCTGTCTCCAACAGTGGCCAGCACCATTTGCTGCAGGAGAATTGCACATGAACAGTGTACACGGACTGATCTGTCCCCTGGGCATTCATTCCGACCCCCCCAAAATTGGAGGTTGCATCATCTGACTAATTTAGCTAATAGCCATTGATGGACCTGCCCTCTGCAAATTTATCTAATTCTTTCCTGATCCTGGGTTTACTATTGGTCTTCACGCCATCTCATGGTGATGAGTTCCACAAGTTACTAGTATCTCATGTGAAAAAAGTCATTTTGTGTGTGTGTTAACCCTGCTGCCAGCTGATTTCATTGGCTGTCCTCATTCTAGCCGTATGCAGAAGACTGAATAACAACTGCCTATGGACTTTCTCCACATTAGGATTATTATTCATATGGCTGTTTGGACTGGAAGCTCTTTGGGGCAGAGACCAGATAGCATTCTCTGCCTTTTGTTGTGCGCTTTCTGACGTTACAGAACTCTCAGAGTTGGAAAGTACATTCAGAGTCATCTAGTCCACTTTCCTATTGCAGAGGCAGAATTCCGTCCTTAATGCTAACAGAGCAAATCTAAAAAGACATATAAGAATCTTAGGATTTTCCTGTTATTTTTTTAAGGATTTTCCCGCATGAACTAATAAGCCCAGGGAAACTCGAACCAATCTGCAAATATGCAGTCTGTCTTGTTTGAAGACAGATGTATGATCAGCACTCTCTGGGCACTTTCTGACATTACAGAATGTGACCTGTTGACGCCACGGGGAAGTCCAGGATTCAAAAGAGCTGCGTCTCCTATCATGTGGGTAGGGTGGAAGGGCGCATCTTTGCCTGCAATCACGCATGGCCGGCAGAACTGGATTTTACCACTCTGCCGCACATGATTGCAGGCAAAGGTGCGGCCTTCTGCCTTTCCCACGTGATGGAAAACACGACTCTTTTGACTCCCGGACTTCCCCACGGCGTCGATGGGTGCGCATTCTGTAATTTCAGAAAGCGCCCCCTAGAGCGCCTATCATGCTGTCAATGCCTGTTTTCATTTTCTGTCTTCGAACAAGACAGTTAGGGATGGGCGAACGCAGTTCGGAGTTTGGACCGAACTCAACCAGTTCGGTTGATCAAACCGAACTTCGGAACCAAACTCGATTTTCGAACCGAACCGAATTTCCGAACTCGGCTCTGTTCGCCCATCCCTAAAAGATAATATTCCATTTAGTTCTATGGGGTTTGAATTTCCGAACTTTGTTCGGAAGTTCGGACCGAACTCGAATAGTTCGGTTGACCGAACCGAACTTCTGAACTGAATTTCCGAACCGAACCGAATTTCTGAACTCAGTTCTGCTCACCCATCCCTAAAGACAGTCTGCATGTTTGCAGATTGGTTAGAGTTTCCCTGTGCTTATTAGTCCACGTGGGAAAATCCTAAAAAATTAACAAGAAAATGCTACGGTTCTTAGATGTCTTTTTTTTAGAATTGCTTTGTTTTCCTGTTACGATTAAGGACAGAATTCTGTAATAGCAAGTTGGACTAGATGACTCTGAATGTACTTTGCAACACGGAGAATCTGAAAAAAGATACTGGGGGGTTGGGTGGGGGGAATTACAACTCCTGCAACTTCTGTGCAAGGGAAGAGTGTTAACAAAGGTGACAGCGATCTGCTTCGGCCAGCAGGTCACTGACTTGTTGGAACCCTTGCAGATGTTTTCCCTGGAGTTCTCTTGGGCGTGTTAGTGACTAGCCAGGACTGTGATCGCAAAGACCTCCGGGACCACAGCCCAGTTGGGCCAGAAGTGGTTTACAAGGGCCCTTTTCACACGGACACTCTAACACTGATAAAATAGGTTTTACATTTTATTATACATTTATTTATTTATATATAAAATTGTTTAACAGCCCGCCCCTCCTGCTCCAAGCAGCCCAGGGTGGTTTACAATAACATCAACACAATAAAACCATAAAATACAATAAAAGGGAAGGCACAACCCAAACCTCCCCCCATCCCACCCTACACCCCATCTCCCTCACCAAAAGCCAGGCGGAACAGCCGGGTTTTACAGATACAATGGAAGGACGGGAGATACGGTGTCACCTGGGCCTCCACCGGGAGGGAATTCCACAGCCTAGGTACGGCCACTGAGAACGTCCTCTCCCGGGCCAAATAGGGGACTTGGAGAAGGATGCCCCCAGTGGACCGCAGAGACTGCACCAGAGCGCACAGAGTGAGGCGGTCCTGTGGGTAAGTCGGGCCAAGGCCGTATAGGGCTTTCTAGGTCAAAACCAATACCTTGAATCAGGCCCGGAAGACTATAGGCAGCCAGTGCAGAGCCTGGAGCACCGGTGTAATGTTCTCATGGCAACCCATCCCTGTAAGGAGACAGGCCACAGCATTCTGTGCTAGCTGCAGTCTCTGGACCATCACCATAGGTAGTCCCACATAGTGCGCATTGCGATAGTCTAATCTCGAGGTAATGAAAGCATAGGTGATGGTGGCCAGGTTACTGTCTGAAGCATACGGCCGAAGCCTTCGCACCAGATGTAATTAGCAAAATGCATGCCTCGCCCCAACCTGGAAATCCAGGCGGAGCTGCGGATCGAGGAGCACAGCCAGACTACAGACCTAGGATACCAGCGGCGGGCAGACCCTATCAATGATGGGAACCGCCACATCCACTGCCCTTCCCGCCACCATCACCTCCGTCTTGTCGGGATTCAGGTTGAGTTGGCTCGCCCTCATCCAATCCCCAACAGCCGCCAGACATTGGGTAAGCACCGAAACTGCCGGGTCTGGGTCAGATGAAAACGAGAGATAGAGTTGGGTGCCATTAGCATATTGATGACACAGCACCCCATACCATCTCACGACCTCGCCAAGTGGCTGCATTATACACGTTGAACAAGAGCGGGGACAGAATAGAACCTTGCGGGACACCACAGGTGGAGTCCCGGCGAGATGAAGAACAATCCCCAAGCACCACACGCTGAGTCCTCCCAGCCAGGAGCGGAACCAGTCAAGGACGATCCCGCCCACCCCAGCTCAATCCGGCAAGCGAGTCACCAACATCTCATGTTCAACGGTATCAAAAGCAGCCGACAGATCTAACAGAATTACCAGGGTCGAATGATCCTGATCTAATTCATGGCGAAGGTCGTCAACCAAGGCCACAAACGCAGTCTCCGTGCTTGCATGAAAACCAGACTGAGAGGGATCCAGATAACCAGTGCGGTATAGATACCCCTGCAGCTGCTGGGCCACCACCCACTCAATAACCTTCCCTAAAAAGAGAAGATTAGAGACCGGCTGACAACTGGCGAAGGAATCAACGTTAAGTAATGGTTTTTTGAGCAGAGGCTGCACCACCTCTTCTTTGAGGCAGCCCAGCACTCTGTCCTCCCAAAGGGAGGCATTGATCACCCCTGCCAGCAGCGGCTTCACCGTCTCTCAGCTGGCCTTAACCAGCCAGGACGGGCACGGGTCAAGTTCACAAAAGGTGGCCCTAACAGCCCCCAGAACATCCCCCACCCCGGTGGACAACACCAACTGAAATCGATCCCACAAATCCGGACAAGGCGAGACTTCCACAACCTCTGGTTCACCCACTGCAATAAGTGCAGTGCCAAAGTTGTGGTGAATCTCAGTGTTTTCTCTGCAAAATAATCACCAAACACGTCACAGCGGGCATTGAATAACTCCGATTCCAGGTGGAGGGAGGGAGGACCGACCAACTCCCTCACCACCCAGAAAAGCTCAGCTGGATGAGATTTTGCAGAGGCTATACGGACAGCTACAGCATAAGCACGTAAACTGCCCCTATGCTGCAATCTGTCAGCTTCAGCACGCGAACGGCGCCACCGTTGCTCCAACCGCCGCCCTTCCTGCTTCAGCAACCCCAGGCCCTCCGTAAACCATGGAGGTCTGAGGAGCCGTTACCAAGGGAGCGGACGCTTCAGAGCCGTCCAGTCAGTGGCCTCCAACAGCCTGGTATTCCATAAAGCCATGAGGTCATCGAGTGAGCGGTCATCAAGATCAGAGGGTAACTCCCCAAGAGCTTTCCAAAACTGCTTGGGTTCCATTAGTCTCTGGGGGCAAACCATCCGAATTGGTTCTACACCCCCCTGGGGATGGACATGCCAGGAGGCGTGCTCACAGGAGGTAATGATCCGTCCATGACAAGGGTTCTCCTGAAGCTTCCCCCATCAACGAATCCCCCGCCTCAAGGCTCATGCAAAAAATCAGGTCGAGGGTATGCCCCCCATCATGGATTGGGCTGTTGACAATTTGGGACAGGCCCATGGTTGCCATGGAGGCCATGAACTCATGCTCCGCACCGCCGTGACTGGCGTCGGCATATATGGTAAAGTCCCCCAAGACGAATGTCTTCGGGGAGCGCAACACCACGTTGGACACCAGCTCCGTCAAGGCGAGTAAGGATACTGCTGTGCAGGTAGTTGCACGGTATACTAGCAACACCCCCAATCTGTCCCCCCCCCCAAATCAAACACAAGATGAAGGCCCTCTACCCTTGATATGGCCTGCACCGATACCTCCTGACAGACCACGAATCCTTAAAAATGACGACTACATCGCCCTGTTACATTTTATTATACATGTTGCAGGACACCCATAGAGCACACCTGCAGCCCTGCAACATGTATAATAAAATGTAACACCCATTTTATCAGGGTTAAGAGTGTCTGTGTGAAAAGAGCCAATGTTTGTTGTAGCCCACCAAGGCCTGATGCAGATCAGGTCCACCATGGCCGGCTGTCATGGTAGCCATTGGGGTGGGTGGGTTGTGGGTGCAGCATGGGGTCATGCAGCTGCCCACTCCCCCCATCCCACCCTCCCCCGCTGGGCCGTGGGAACGTTTGTTCCGCGGCCAGACCCGATCCTCACCGGGTCACTTCTGTTAAAACCCAATGTCACGACAGAGCCAGGGTTTTGACCTTTCAAGACTTAAACAGCTTGGACCCTACATTTCTGAAGGACCGCCTTTCTCCTTATGCTCCTTCGCGCGGCCCTTAAGATCCACCGAGGGGGCCCTCTTGCGGGTTCCATTGCTGGGCCAGTTTCATACGACTCGGGCCTGCAGAGAGTCATTCCCGGGGGCTGCCCCACAGCTTTGGAACTCCCTTCCCTTGGAAGCTCATCTCAGCCCTAGTTTGAATGTCTTCCGGAGGCAGGGTAAGGCCTTTTTATTTGAGCGGGCATTCAATGGGCAGGGATAGCTTTTGGGGGGAGTGCGATGGGGTGTGTTTAGTTTTGTGGGGGTGTCATTATTTATTTTATGTTTGTGTTTTATATGTGTTTTGTGAGCCGCCCTGATATAAATAAACATAACTAAATAAATAAATGTTGTTGCTGTTCTTACTGATTTCCTGTATTCATATTCTGCATTCATTGATCCTGAAAACAGCATGTACGAATGTGAAAATAAATGATCAGCATCCAATTAGATCTGTGACTCCATTGGTATTAGTAGATGGGGGCGGGGGGTGGTGTCTGTGTGCGTACACACTTGTTTTAATTCCTTGTGAAGCATGCCCTCGCGTCTGCAGTGCATCCTTGACCATGGACAGCTTCATGAATTCCCCACACAAATAATGGAATGTGGAGTGGATTCCTGCCTTCTCTCTACGGAGCGTTTGTAAATCCTACAGGCCTGTGCCGATGAGGAATAGCTCCATGCCATACATCTGGCTTTGGGTAGTGGGGTGAGATGGTGGGTTTATATAACATTAGATCTGGTGAGAGATTGTTCCCAACGGTTGTTCTCTGCCGCTTTGAATTAGGAGCCACGTTACCTCCTTGGTCTTTTGACATCATCTCCTCTTCTCTTGTGGCTGTTCCCTGAGGGGGAAGACGCCAACGAGGTGGGGCTGTGGTAATTATTTTTTAAGGCCTGCGGTAATTAATAACAAGGTTGTTTACATGTCGGATTCCTTGTTTATATCCCAGTGATCCTATGCGAGTGTATATCTGCTGAGTTAGATGTGGGAGCCAAGGGTTTTCTCGGTAATGGCAACGTGCAGATGTGAGGAGCCATGATATGGTTCCTATTGCTTAATTAAAGAAAGCTGCAAGCCGGAACAGCTTCTGGCTCCTGGCTGTGCTTCAGGGGTTGCGCCGCGAGCTGATGGCGAGCAAAGGTTGGAGTCGCGTGGGGTGTTTTTACATTGCGCTTGAGTTTGAGAATAGCCAGTTCCCTGAGCAAATGTTGAACAAACTGGAGAGGATTTTGAGGAGAGATGCTAAGATGATTGAGGGGCTGGAAGACGAACCCTAGGAGGAAAGGCTGGAAGAGTTGGGTGTGGTTAGCTTAGAGAAAAGAAGCCCTAGGGTGGATGTGACGGCAGTTTTCAAATCTCTAAAAGGAGGCTACTGAAATGGCGGGGAGCATGTGTTTGCCAGTCTTGCAGAAGGCGGACAAGAGGGACTGGGCTTAAAATACAGCAGGGTAGAGTTTGGTTAAATATTTGGGGAGGAAAAAACTTCCTAACCTGATGGTCAATGGAATAAGCTGCCCTGGGAGGTTGTGGAATCTTCTCCCTAGGGGGTGTTCAAATCTCAGATGGGCAAGCATCCATCCGCTGTGCTGCAGGCAAAGGGTATCCTTCCTTGGAGCAAGGGGGTTGGCCAAGCCTAAAACTCTATGATTTTATGATTTAAGGAGGCTGCTCGCACAGTCAGAGAACCTGCAGATGCTTCTTCCATCAGGGAACCTCTGTTCTCCACAACACTCCCAGAAAAACCAGAGAGATGCCCTTGGGCATTACAGCAGGTATGACGAGGGAATGGTCGCGCAGCGTGCAGGATGCTGGAATCGCGAGAAGAAGGTTCCGTTCCTGATTTCCTCTGTCCCATTGTGTGACCTTGGGCTAGTGACCTTGCTATCTTCGCCTGTAAAATGACTCTTTACTCAAATTTCTGTTATCTGAATCAACTTGAAAATCTCATTTCAACCCAATTGGAATGTTGACTTCTGCTCCCGGAATGTCAACGTTTGGTCCCAGCAGTGGAGGATGCAGATGCACCTTCAAGCGTGGGCCCTGGTTGCCTAACCTGTTCAAACTTTGAGTCGACCTAAATTGGAAGCCTTCATACGCCACAAATCTGAAGTTGAACGTTTACAAAGGGAAACAGATCTCACAATTAGATTCACCAATTCAGGCCACGTTCCGACAAATAGAGGTAAACTGGAGTAGCTATGATTTAATTAACTTGAAGTAACTACACCTTGGTGGCATACAGTGTAAACAGGGGCAACTACTTTGATTTAAACAATTTGAAGTAACTACTCCACCGTGGTAGCATTTAGACAAACAGTATAAACCAAAGTAACTACTTCCTTAATTAATATGATGCAACTACTCCACTTTGATAGCATTTGTAGAGTGTAAACTAGTGCTGAAACTATTCGGTTTTTACCAAGTATCAGTATTCAACTCCGTTTTACTGACTACCAGGTAACTGAAGAATTCGGTACTTGGTCCAGTACTCAGACCAACATACGGGGTTTTTCCTGCCCCTATATAAGATGATTTGGTACTTGGTATTCGGCAAATGCTTGGTACTCGGTTTTATTTTACTGAGTATTTTACCGAGTACCGAATAGTGAGTGTTTGGAACCAGTCCTCGGAAACTTGGAAATACTCTCAAATACATTTTTTTTACTATTCGTTTCAGCCCTAGTGTAAACGGAAGTAGTCCTTCAGCAGTTTCCCCCCTACCAGAGATGTAATGGTCACTGAACCCTGGTTGACAACCTCACACGACTTCAGTGTTCACATGAAGAGTTAACTTTGAAGTACAAATCAAAGGGGAGAAGGTGCTCCTGGTTCTTCAGTAGACACTACTTTTCCTACTCCTGAATAATGTTGGTTTAGCACTTGGTTTGTAGGAACACTTCAGGTGTAAAACTGGAGTCAGGTGCAACTACATCAAATTAACCGTTCCCAGAACATGGTTTCAGAACTCCATCTCCGCTGCATAGGGATGGGCGAACAGAACACGGTTCGGATGTTCGGTCATTCAGTTCGAAACCCGAGTTCAGGTTCGATGGTTCGGTTCAGTTTGGTTTGGCCGAACATTCAAAAATAGCGAAACTAAAACGAAATTGAAACCGAAACCTAATTTTCGGCCCTAGAAAGACGTTTTTCCTGCCCCCGAACTCATCCAAACTCATTCAAACACAACCGAACTGTTCGGTCGTTCGAGAGTTCGGTTTGGACGTTCGGTTCGGATGTCCAAACAGACCGAGTTCGGTCCGAACTCCGAACATCCAAACCACTTTCGCCCATCCCTACCACTGCGGTTCCAGTGCCAAGTATGCTGAGCGACCACACCGGTAAGCTATCTGTTTAGACTCTTGAAGAAGGGAAAAGGAAATGAGAGGGAAGGAAGATTTAAGAGTGGAAACCTCACTGGCTACGTGAATCTGGGGACTGCAGTCATAGTCCTTCCCTGTTCTCTCATACAATAGAAACTCTGTTGCCTGTATTACATCATACTCCAATCATGCAGAATCCAATGTGCTACAGTGGAGCTTAATCCTTTGCCCAGACCAGCTCTTAATACACATATTATTAAAAGTTGGGGCGAATCAGGATGTCAATTAATATCAATAATTGCATGTTTCCCGGCTGGACCAAGCAAGCGGAAGTGGGAGGAATCCAGGCAGCCTGGAAATGTGACAGAGGCTCGGAGACCGATGGCAGGGAGGGCCACGCGGCATTGGGAGTGTCCCCTCTGGGTGTTTGTGGTGATGGATGGGCATGTTGGTACGGGCTGGCAGGACTGGGGAGGGGCATGGAAAATGTGAACCTCAGCCCGATCTGACTTGCTCACTTAACGTGTCTGGAGAAAGGAGGCAGTGAAATGCTGAATGAACTCATGGAAGTGTCTCACTTTTGCATCTCAATTTGTACCCGTTTCATATGCTCCAAGGGTCCCTGGACTGACCTTGAGAGTCCTCTGCTTCATCCCCTTTGTACTGAGGAAGGATTAATTACGCCAAAACCATCCCTCAGCCAGCCTATATTTTTAGAATCGTAGAATCATACGTGATGTCAAGGGATATCTAGTCCAACAGCCCCTTGCTTGGAGGCAGGATGACGCCAGTGGCAACATCCCCGACAGGCAGGCTCTCCAGCCTCGAGAGCTTACAGTCTCCCTAAGCAACTTGCACCACTGTCGCACAGCTCTGACTGCTAGGAAGTTTTTCCTGATCTCTAATCGAAATCTCCTTTTCTGTAACTTGACTCCTATATTTCTAGTCCTGTCCCTGTCTAGCCGCTCAGAACAGTCACTTCCCATCTCCTTGGTGGATGTTTGAAGACTGCGATCATCTCTCCCCTTAGTCTTCCTTTTGCTTGACTAAACACACCCAGTTCCTTCAACCTTTCCTCATAAGACTTGCTGTCCAAACCCATTATCATCTTCGTTGCCCTCATCTGAACCCACTCCAATTTGTCAATGTTTTTTCTTAAAATGAGGACTCTACTTTTGAAAGAAAATTTCCCCTTTAGCCAGTTGTTGAGAATTGCTCTTCTGACCAACTAGACTCAAGAGGTGGGTTTCCATGCTGGGCTCAAAATGATCACTGCATGTTTCCAGCCAAATAATAATTCAGTATTTGGAGATGCAGCCAAGGTTTGGGAACGAGTTTTTATTTTTTGAAATGCTGAAGTTTACTGTGCATTGTTTGCAGTCTTGTGTTATCGCCGACGCCAGCGCTGGTCTACGGACGGAAGAGCTTCTGGTTCCCCATGGTAGGGAAGATGGCGTCTCACCTTTTCTTTGCATAGCGTGTTCATCTGCAAACCACATCCAGTTATTCTGCCTCTCAAGTTGTGTGGCTGCATCCCAGATTGCTACAGTGTTTGTGCATTTTTGTGGTTGTGACTTTCTGCCTCACGGCTTGTTTTGAGAGCTGTTGTTCTTGGCTGTTAGTGACCACGAGAGAATCGGCTCTGTCTGCTTCCACCGGAAGGGAGCGAGGCCGGGGAGGTGTCGGAACAAAAACGTCACTTTCTTGTCCCCAACGATCACCTTCTAGTTATTTTGTTAACACAGCAATTCACTCGGTGTAAGCAAACCACTTTTGTGGTGCCTGCCTACTACTGGCCCTGTTAAAATGCTAACTCACTCCCCTGTTCCAGCTGGTGCAAACTGAAGCCAGCATTAGTATTTGATTAATTTCACAGATTCCAAACCTGCAAATGTGAATTTCTCTGCAAGTTTTCAATCGCTTGCCCCACGGTTTCAGTGTTTGGCGATTTGGTATTCAGTGACTTGTTAATTTCATGCTTGTGTGTTTAGGATTTGATGTTATAAATTCTCGTACACTTTGGAAGCAAAGAGTCTGAAGATGAATTGAAGTTGGAGTCCTCATAGGTTGGTTTGTTAAAGGAAACCAACACTCAGATCGGCTTTATGAATTCCCCAAAGCCCTGCTTTGATTCCGCTCTTGTCTCTTCCTGACTCTGAGCTATTTATCAGTTCACGGTGCATCCAGATCCATCCAGGAAGACAGAGATGTTGCTCTGTTGGAAAGACAATCTTAACTTGGCAGTTGGCTTCAGGAGGGAAAACACAAACATTTGAAGGGTTCTGATTAAAGTCTCGGTAGGTTTAAAAGTAGCAACAGAAATCTCTCTCTCACCCCTCCACGGGGTACAGTCTGACTGCCCACTGTGCTGAGCTGGCAACCTGCTGACAGTCACTCTTTGGAGTGGTCTCTTGGTGGCCAAGACCATGGGGGTCAATGCCCCCATTTCTGACGGATCTGCTCCACATGCTGTTCAGGGTCTGTGCTGCAGGATGCCACCAGATTAGCGGTGGGGGGATGTCACCGCAGCTAATTAAGGGTAGTTACTCCACAAGCGTTCACACAAACAGAATGCTAAAATGACATTATGCATGAGTAGGAAGCAAAATATATACCTCTGAAAAATCAGGGGAACATACGCCCCCTTCTATTTCTATTTTGAAGTAAATTGTCATGTGAACACCGACCAGGGTGAGATGGTGACAGTGTTTTCGCAATCGTTACATCTCAGCTAGCGAAACGGAAACTTCAGTTTACACGGTTCATCCAAATATGACCCAAAGTGGAGTCGTTCTTCAGTTTAATGAAAACAAGGTGGTTACCTCAGTACATGCTGTTCGCCTGAATACCAGCAAAGTGGAATAGTTACCCTGATTGAATTAAATCAACTAATGCTGAAACTTGGTATTCAAAATTACTCGGTTTTTACCGAGTATCTCAGTATTCAACTCGGTTTTACCGAGTAACCAAGGAATCGGCCCGTTACTCGATCCAGTGCTCGGTATATGGGTAAATCCTCAGATGGGCAACATACTGGGCTTTTCCTGGTCCTACATACAGGAACTTGGTACTCAGAAAACATTCTGTTCTTGGTTTTATTTTACTGAATATTTTACTGAATATAGAGTATTTGGCCGAGTTACCGAGGACCGGTCGAACGCTTGAAGTCGAAACTTGGAAATACTCATAATTTAAAATATATATATACTATTTGGTGCAGCCCTAAAATCAAAGTAGTTACTCCCAGGGCCAGCTTCACCACAGGGTGACCTTCTGGGGGCACCACAATGGCCCCCTTTCCACCAGGAAAGGATCTGGGGGCCCCAATCCCTCCCAGCAGGGCCCCAGACTTGGCCACCTTTAGGGTTCTAAGGAGAGTGCCGGGAGGGGGAGGGGGAGGACCATGGCGGAGAGGCCACTCGGCCCCCGCATTTTATCTTTGCCCTGGGTCCCACAAGGCAGGCCCTGGTTACTCTGGTTTACCTCTGTTAGTCTGAACATGGCCCTTATCTTTGTATTGGCTGGGACGTAGGGGGGCATTGGGCAATTTTGAACAATCCGGCAGATAGCTATGGGGTCAGGTTCTAGGAAAAGGGTAAGTGGGTTTTTGGCAACCTGAAAGGTTGGGAAGTCAAGGGTAGCAGGATTGAAACCTGGGATTTCTGCCTTCTTTCCCTCTGGGTTTGGGTAAGCGGAGGCATTGCCGGGAACGAGGTGTCCTCTTGAGGGGAGAGTGCGGCCAAGCTTTCCCCAGTTCACTTTGGCCTTTAGCTTGCAGCTGGGCTGCTGGCTCTGGGGACTCGGGCCTGCAAATTGTGACAGAGGTAACATTCCCAGTGCCGGAGGCAGGCAGTGTAGCAGCAGGCCTCTCCCCTTCCCGCCAGAGAGAGCAGACTGAGGCCTGCTCGGGAATTCATTCACCCTCCCCGAGAGCGACGGCGTCGAGTTCTGGGCATCCGTGCGAGAGAGATTCGGAAAGGTGGCCTAGGCCCCGGTATGTCCCTCTCGCTGTGGGAAAGGCACGGATCGTTCTGCTACTGCCTCCAGGCAGCAAGAGCCTTTGACCTGCTTGGACAGAGCCAAGAGATGAGGCTTGGGGAGTGTGTGGGCCTGGGAGCAGGAGATTTGTTGGCCAAGACCAGAGCAGGCAAGGCTGGGGGCCAACCTCCTGGCCTTCGCTCTCACTGCTGTTCTGGAGCAGAGAGGCTGTTTTGATGGGGGAGTGGGGGACGGCAGGGGTCTGAGAACAATAACCGCTCAGATTTTCCAGCTGTTGATTTTTAAAGAACTGAACTCCCCCTCATCCTCCCCCTCAGCTGCTCCTTTGTGCAGCTGAAGGTAGCACGACCAGTGAGACCCAAATCCTGGACCAGATTCCTGGCCTTCCTATCCCAGGGGATGACGGAGCCTCCGTTGGGCTGCTGTCCAAGTAAGACGAGGGAATGTGTAGTGTCCAGCGGCGATATCCCTGGAATCTGCGCTCCCAGCAGCTGGGGACGGGCCAGGAGCTGCGTTTGACTGGAGAGGCCGGTTCGAGAGGAAAGAGCTGGGGTGTGGAAAAGGGGGGGGGGGTCAGTAATGCCTGTGATCGTTCACATGGGGCCTCCAGTTCCCAAATGCAGCTTGAATTGACGGGATCACAGCTGGGAGGGGGGAGGGGTGTCTTTGGTATGATTTCTAGGCTTATATGAGCTCCTGAAAAGGGGAGAGGATGCCCCCCAGCTTCTCTCGACTGCAGAACCACATTGTGCTCATCCAGCATCTCTCTGGCCCCTGCACTGGAGTCCATGGAGGGCCGCAAACCCATAGAGTTTACTGTGAATTGGTTCCAGGGGCTGCAGGGAAACCCCCATGACGTCTTTCTCTCTCCCTCCGTCAGGCGGAAGGCATGCACGGATTCCCTAGGACAAGCCATTCGGCTTCTCCCTTCCCACGTGAGCTATGCGAGACCTTTCTCTTCTAAACGATCGATCGGACTTTGGCGCTGGAGCGTTTTTTGTTTCAAAAAGTGTATGGCGTCCGCTCCTTGTCGGGGAGCTGCACTGGGCAGTGGCGGGATGGGGGGGGGGGGAGCAGGTTTTGTGAAGGAGAACGACCAGTCTCCCTGTCCCTCGATCACCAGTTCGAATCCTGACCCAGTGCTTGAAAATTACTACCATCCCCTGGTTGTTGTCTGAGGACGTTTGGAGGGTCTCCTAGGAAGGCCCATGCCCCCATCTTTAAAACTCCTGGCTGCTGCGACTGCAGATCTCATCCAAAGTTGACATGTAGTGGGGGGGGGGGGGCATGGGTTTGGGGCAGATCAGGGCCCCCCCCTTAACTGTGCCCCCAACTTCCATAGCCGCAGATCAGGGTGTCAGTCGGTGGGGGAGGATCTGAGGGGAGCAGCATGAGGTGGAAAGAGGGGGAACTTTCCATCCCCCTAGCAGCGCTCTCTAAAGGCTGAATGAATGTGGAGAGTTCATTAATTGGGGGCATGAGTGGGTTTGTGCCTGCTCCCACTGACCACGCCATTACCAACCCCCACCTCTTTCTTCCACAACTCAAATCCCATCCACCCACTGAACAGGACCGGAAGGCCGCACCGATACTCCCCTGGACCGACCAAGAGTAAACATCTCAATTTTTGCCAGTTATCGCACTGCCAGCCTCCCAGCACCGCCCACTCAGCCCAGACGCTCTGTCCCCAGTTCCGGATGGTCTCGAGTTACCCTGTGAGAGTCTGCAGTCAGATTTTCCACCGCCCTCGTTTTGCTGCGGGTGGGGAAGGGAAGGAGGAGGGGGGTTGTGTGACCGCGCTGCGAGATGAACACAGGCTGCGTATTTAAGGCATTCCCCCGAGCTTGGCCTTGAGCTGTACAGCTCACCCAGGGGCCTCGGCTGTGGAATTTAGCTCTGCTTTTTGCCCGTGCTTATAATAATCGTCGGTTTCTAACCACAGAGGCTTACCCTTTGGAAACAAAACTGCACTCCCTAGTGCCACAGGAGGCTAAGCATGGCTTTCACCCTATTGTGTCTGCAGTGAGTTCTGCTCCACAGATAGCAAGCTTTAAAGATCATAAGGGCTGTCAGACTGGGTCGCCCAGCCAGCCAGGCAGCCCAGTATCCTGTCTCTGACATTGGCCAGCACCAGATGCTTGAAGGGCACAAGAACAAAGCATTTATTGGAGTGATCTCTCCCCTGTCAGTAATTTCCAATGTCTTGACAGTCAAGGGGTCCAGCACGCCCTGAGTATTGAAGTTCTGTCCCCAGCATCTCTCTTAGCAGACTTGAGTGGAATCTCCCTCCTTGGATGTTTTCCAAATCTAACTGGACAAGCATCTGTCTGCTGCACTGTAAGCTGAGGAGATCCTGCTTTGCAGCAGGGGGTTGGACTAGGTGACCCCTTAAGGTACCTTCTAACCCTGAAATTCTGTGATTTTTAAGGAAGCTGTGGGGGCAGTTGTAAGGAAATAAAATGTCCTTACCAGCCTCCAGAAGGGAAGAAGGGCTCCCTGCCAGGTCGGTCCTGTATGAATTTTGGACACGGCTTTGGTCCATTTCAGTGCATATAGGCACCTGGGGGAGGGCACGTTGCGTTGGTGTCACCTGGATGCATGGCTGAGCAGTGTAATGGTCTGGATTCTGTAGGCACTTACTCTAGAGCAGGGGCCGCCCATTGTGTCACATTGGGAGAAGAGGAAGAGGAGTCTCAGCGCAGATCTGACTGGTGCTGACGGGAGTCACTGGCTTCCGTCTGTTAGTTGGAAAGTGTATTCTGACACAGGTTGGTCAAAAATTCCCAGTTGCTCTTTTCTGCCTGGAGGCCTCTCTGTTCTGCACCCAAGAAAGGTGTGTGGTGGATCTGTATTGTGGAGGTGCTCCCCCCACGGCAGAATATCCCTTGTTCATCACTCCCACCACCTGTCCACGTGGCTGCTGGTTAGGTACCGCTAGACAGCACTGGGCTCTTTGCACCCTTCGCTCCTTCTATCCCCCCTCCTCCTTAATATTTGAGTGCAGTGGTTTTATTCCAAGCTGCAGAAATGTTGCCCGCTCAGATAAATATGAGCTCGGCCTCTCTGCCTACGAGAGGACGGCGGTTGTGTCAAGTCTGCCATCTTGTTGGCTTTCACCGCTTAGGCATATCCGTGGAGGGTAGGTCCATCGATGACCGTTGGGTGAGATGATCAGGAGAGCAGACTCATTCTTAAGATATCCCTTACTCTCTGAGTATGGAAAGGTGGGAGTGAAATTCGGAGGAACAATCGCTCCTTAACTGCCCTACGATGTCCTCTGAAGCATCCACTCCTGGCACCAAAATATTGGGGTAGTGTGAACGAGAGCTATCGGTTAGTTTTTTAGGCTATGGTTATGATGAATGGCATTTATGTGTTTCCACAATGTATGGATGGAAAGGTTCTGAAGCGTGTACTGTAGGCGAACCAGAGAACTCATCTAGGTAAATGCGCAAATCTCCCTCACAAGAACAGCAGGAGATGCTCTTGTCTGAGGTGCAAATGAATTTAAGGGACTCTTCCTTGTGCATCCTTTGCAAGCTGTTTTGGGAAGATGTGGCCGTTACCCATTAGCTGTGATAGATGTGAAAGAAATGGATGACCTTTTAAATACATGGTGAGCTTGGGGAAAGAGAGCAGTTTCTCAGCCGATCTTGCCAGCATGTGAGAGCAAAGGTTTTGCTCCCTCAGGCTGCTTTTACACATGACAAAAATGGGTTCTTATAAGTGCTCGAGATAATACCGAGTGTTATAAATGCTGGAGTTTTATCATGTGTGAATGCACAAGATCTCGCAGCCTTGTAAGACCCCAGCAGATGTGAGGCTGCTTTTGGACGAGCGTCACCTGCTTGCGCCGTGAAATCATGCGCCTTGTAAAAGTGCCGTGGGCAGCTTTTAGACGCGGCATATTTCTGGTCACGCGTTCGTTAACGGCGCAAATTAAATGCCTCGATATCAACGTATTTAATTTGCACCGTTAAAGAATGAACGACCGGAAATATGGTGCATCTAAAAGCTGCCCACGACACTTTTAGCTGCATAAAACAGGAATAGTGCGTTCACACATGACAAAATTCCAGCATTTTATAACACCCGGTGTTATCTCGAGCACTTATTTTATATATTGATTGATTGATTTTTATTTAATTTTTACCCCGCCCCTCCTGCAAACAGCTCGGGATGGCTTCCAAACACAAAACATATATTAAAACACATATAAAAACATTTTAAACTCAATAAAAATACAACAACAATTTTTAAAACAGGACCCGTGAACTCTTTAACCAAATAAATAGGGTCGGGGAGATAAAACTCATTTAACCCCCCCCCTCCCCAAAGGCCTGGGAGAACAGCCAGGTTTTGCATCTTTGCCGGAATGTTAAAAGGCTCGGGGCCAGGCGAGCCTCCTCTGGGAGGGAGTTCCAAAGGCGCGGCGCAGCCACCGAGAATGCCCTCTCCATTGTGGTCCCCCGCTTAACACGGGAGACCTCCAAGAAGGTACCCCCGGCAGACCGAAGGAGCTGCTCTGGGGCATGGACGGTGAGGCGGTCCCTGAGGTATGAGGGGCCGAGACCGTGAAGGGCCTTGTAAATTAATACCAGCACCTTGAACCTGGCTCGGCATGCTATCGGCAACCAGTGCAGAGCCCGGAGCACCGGTGTTATGTGCTCTCGACGACCCGTCCCCGAAAGGAGGCGGGCTGCCGCATTCTGCACTAGCTGCAGCCTCCAAACCAGGCACAAGGGAAGCCCCACGTAGAGCGCGTTGCAG
>QEPC01009702.1:1841482-1851516 GCA_003113815.1 Sphenodon punctatus
CCCCCCCCCCCCCCCCCCCCCCAAACTCACAATAAGTTTAAAGAGAGAGAAAGTGGACATATATTTTCTGAACAAATGCACAAATCCCGAAAGCTTGCTTATTTCCACCAGCAACAGTTGGTCCAATCGAAGAGATCCTTCAAACCACTTTCTCTCTCTCTCTGTCATTTGGGGAGCAACACGGCGACTACACGCTATCTCTAGTAAGTTTCAACTTTAGTTATTTATTTTAAAAAAAATAACTTCGCTGTTTCTCGTCGAGAATCACAGCAAGATGCGGCCAGTTCTTGGTTTGAAGGGAGCGCAACTATAATCTAGTCCAACAAGGAGGTTGCTTGGATGCAGGATGGTTTACAGCTACGGCTGTCCAGACTCTTTTTGAAAACCTCCAGCGGTGGAGAACCTATGACCTCTTTTGGCAGCCTGTTCCATTGCCGTACCGCTCTTACCGTTAGGACGATATCGAACTGAAATTTCCCATCCTGTCACTTGAGCCCATTATTTCTAGTCGTGCCCCCCGTAGCGACGCAGAACGGTTCCCTGCCAGCTTCCTCCTGGCAGCCCTTTAGATAGATGAAGACTGCTCTCATGTCTCTCGTTATTAATCTTCTCTTCGCTAGGCTAAACGTACTTAGTTCCTTCAACCTTTCCTCATAAGACTTGCTTTCCAGACCTTTGATCATCTTTGTTTCTGAACCTGTTCCAATTTGTCAATGTCCTTCTAAAAAATGTCGTGGTAAAGCATGGGATTTCAACATGCGTCTGTCATGGTGTGGCCTTCCCCTTCCAGATTTTTTTCCCCATCCAGTCTGCTCTGCCTCTTCATAGACTTTCTCCGGCTCATTGTTGCAACTCTCTGCCCTGCCGTCCTGCACACTGGACTGAAACATGAACTCATTTCCCAGCGGTGGGAGAGGAGAGGAGAGGAGAGGAGGGGAGGGATTCCCCTGGGGGTAGCAGTGGGATCAGGTTACCCTCCTGCCTTACAGTCCTCCCTTTGTGGAAAGGTTGCACTTCAAAGGCATGGGAAGGTCACTGTTGCTTGAAGCACCATATTATTCCAGCCTTCTTTTATTACTGATCTTCCCTTCCAGCTCTCTAGCACCTTTCCAATCCACAGCAACCTTCCCCCCTCTGATTCTAAGGGGAAAGGGCGTGTTTGCCGTTCACACTGCTGTTAGTGGCGCAGACATGTAATGTCATCCTTTTATCTGACAGTGTCTCTGCGGATGAGCCACCCCAGTAAACATGCCCTCCCATACCAGGCGATTCCCCCACCCCCCAGTGTTCTTGTTCCCCTACCCTGTAGGGAGTTGCGCAAAGGCGTTATCCCTGCCCCCCATTAGCCATCCTGCTGTGAACTGACACCTCTGTGAGTTATCGCTACACCCTACTACGCCCTGCTGTGGTGTGGTGGATAAGGTGCTGGGTTTTCACCTGGGAGACCAGGGTATGAATCTCCCCCTAGTCAGTGAACTCACTGCGTGGGTGGCCTTGGGCAAGTCTCATCCTCAGTTCCCCATCTGTAAAATAGGCATATGTGTTTGTCCGAACATGCCCCTAGTGTGTGCCAGAAGACTTGCCCTAGTGCGTGCCAGGGGATGGTGTTTGCATGTGTCCGTCACCCCTCAAAATGAAGACCGCTGCAGAAGAGAAGTCTACAGAAAGGAGAAGCTTCCAAATTTGAAGAGAATAACCAAGGTGCTGTCTTTTCCCATCGCAACTCTCTTTTCTGCTTCCACGGCTTCACCCCCTGAGCCTTACAACCAGCTTAACTCCTCCACAGCAGGGTTTATTTGTATCAGTAGGCCATAAACGAAGTAAAAAATTCTCTGCGTCCCCCAATGAGGCCATGAAAATGAAATGTCTTTGCCACGTGTCACTAGAATCATTCTTCAAACCCAGAAATACCTCTCCCACCAGCTCTGGCGGGAGAGCAGGCCTTGAGAGGTGCTGGAGAGAGGGATTGAACGTGCTGCTACAAAACACGCATCTGGTTCCAAGCACGGGGGGGCGCTGAGTGAGGGAGCCAATTCTGACCCATGAGAGAGAGTCCGAGCAGGGTTGTGATTTGGCCCTTGGTGAACGTATGCAGGGACTTCTTTAAGATAATCATAGCAAGGACCGTGTCTCCGCTTGGAGATGACTTTGTGGATGCCTCCACTCTTGATTTGCCGTTGGACGTGATGCCACCCCCTTTCTGGCTCCCAGAAACCCCCTCCTCTCCTCCCACCCTACCCCCACACAACCTCTCCTTGGAACCTAAAGCAACTGCTTGTCCACAGAATGGACACGGGGATAGTGACTGTTTGTTTAGTTTCAGTGTCTTTAAACGTTGTGTTGGAGCTGGAAGCTAAGAGGAGGAAATGGCACCAGCATTCAGCTTTTCTGCATGGTCTATGCTACCCGTGATCTCCTGGCTACAGGGCATGTGTGTGTGTGTGTGTACACAAGTCTGTGCTGTATTCTCCAGGAGAGATGGAAACAAGGTACTTCAGGTGATCTTTTATTAGACCTACTCCTGTCGGTGAGAGTATGTCAGCTTTTGGGCTATGCAGGGCCCTTCCTCGGGCACCTGGAAGTCAGAACTGTTCTCTCTGTGCAGCTGTAAGTAGTTTAAGGTGTATCCATTCCCCTCTGTGCCCAGTCCCGCAGAGTATATAAATGAACCTGCCACAGCTCCTAGCTACAGGGTCTAGCTGTTCAGCTCAAACTGTAGAGGCATGTGTCTTTAGCGACCGAGTTCCTTGGTTCAGTTCAGTCCCTGGAGATGACATTTATTGTGATGCAATCTTATTTTCTCTGTGTATACAGGTACCCCACCCCCCACTTGGAATACTTAGATTAAAATGAAATTCTACTCATTGAAGGAAGAAAATTCCCTTGTCGGCACAATGGGCCTGCCTTGGGCCCAATGGCTCTCACCTAGGGGTAGTGTTTAGTGACAACAGAGCCCCGCTGCATTGCCACATCGAGGGAAGATTGATATGAGTGACAGTAATGGTTCACTAATGCACTGATGGCTCACCATGCCCCTGATTTCCCCAGATCCAGGAGATTGTGCTGTCTGTGCGGAGACATTGGGGCCAGAGCTGGCCGGGGTAATTAACACCTCCCTTTGGGAGGGGAGGGTACCTGCCTCAAGGATTTGGTGGTCCGGCCCCTCCTCAAGAAACCATCTCTCGATGTGGATGCTCCAGCAAGTTACTAGTCTGTCTCTAACCTTCCCTTTTTAGGGAAGGTTATTGAATGGGTGGTGGCCCGGCAGCTGCAGGTACATCAGGACTGCCCCATTGTTTTGATCCAATGCAGTTGGGCTTTCCCCTGGGTTACGGCATGGAGACGACATTGGTGGCCTCCTCTTAGTAGAGCTGGAGAGGGGTTGTATGACCCTACTAGTTCTACTGGATCTATCAGCGGTTTTTGATACCGTGAACTGGGAGATGTTGGTGACCTGGCTGGGGTGGATGGAACTGTTTTAGAATGGTTTTGTTCTTTGCTCGCTGGGGGGGGTCACAGCAGGTGGTCCTAGGCGACTGTATTTTGTCCCCTGGGACTCTCTCGTGTGGGTTCCATTCTTAGGGATGTGCGAACGCGGTTCGGATGTTTGGAGTTCGGGCTGAACGCGGCCTGTTCGGATGACCGAACCGAACGTTCGAACGGCCAAACAGTTCGGAAAAGTTTGGATGAGTTCAGGGGTGGGAAAAACTTGACTTTGGGCGGGAAAAACGTGTCTGGAAGGGGGAGGCATCTGAGGAGCAGACTTCCTGGCACCAGGGGTGGAGACCAGGGGTGGTTTCAGGGCCAAATGATACCGATACTGATTTTTTTCTTTCAGTATCGATATCAATGGTGCTATTTTCGGATGTTCGGCCGAATTCGGCCAAACCGAACTCCGCCAAATCAAACAACCAAACCCAAACTCGGGTTTCGAACCAAACTTCCGAACATCTGAACCGCGTTCTGTTCGCACATCCCTATCCATTCTGTCCCCTCTCTTGTTCAGCGTGTATATGAAGCTGCTCAGGAGGTCGTGTACAGCTGGGGAGTACGTTGTCGTCAATACACAGAAGACACCCAGCTGTACTTATCGTTTTTATCCGACCCAAGCCCTGCCGTCTCCTTGCTATCCCAGTATTTGGCCACTGTGGGGGACTGGATGAGGTTGAGCCAATTGAAACTCAATCCTGATAAGATGGAGGTGATGTTGATGGGTGGGGTTGATGATTTGGGGGAGGGGAATGCTCCCGTTGTTGGGGGTGTTCGCCCTCCATTGGATCCGTCTGTGCGGAGCCTGGGGATGCTTCTGGATTCACAGCTACGCCTGGATTCCCAGGTGTTGGCTGTGGCCAGGGGCGCCTCTCGCCAACTACATCTGGTGAGAAGGCTCCACCCATGTCTCGGACCTCACCACCCTCATCCATGCATTTGTCAGCTCGAGACTACGCTACTGCAATGCACTCTACACGGGGTTGCCTTGGCAATGGTTTGGAAGCTACAACTGGTGCAGAATGCTGCGGCCCGTCTCCTTACAGGGACGGGTCGCAGGGAGCACGTTACACTGGTGCTCCAGAATCTGGCTGCTTATTGTCTTCTGGGCTCGATTGAAGGTGCTGGTTTTGACCTTGTAAGGCCCTAAATGGCCTGGGCCCTGCTTACCTGAAGGACCGCCTCACCCCCTGGGACCCTGGGCGGCCCCTGCGGTCACCTGGCCGAGCCCTCCTAGAGGTCCTGCAATTTCATCAGGTCTGAACAAACAGGCAGGCATTCTCGGCGGCCGTGCCATCGGTTTGGAATGTCCTCCCCGCAGAGGTTCACCTCAGCCTGAATCTTCTTGCCTTCCAACCAAGTTGTAAGGCCTGACTCTTCCGTCAGGCATTTGGCAGGATGGGTGTGGCGATGGGTTAGTGATGGGTGGTGGGTTTTTTTGCACGGACCACTTTGATCTGATTTTATTTTATGCTATTATGATTTTACATGTATTTATTTTGTATTTGTTTATTTTATTATTGTTGTTTTTATGGAATGTGAGCTGTCCCGAGTCACTTCGGCGAGAGGGGCGGGCTAGAAATGTTTTAAATAAATAAATAAGTACAGACCGTGTGTTGTCTAGCAGCGGACTCAGACCGCAATTTTCCCTTGGCTAGTACACACATTTTATCCTCCCAAACCCCTGTTATTTTCTGGTTGAGAGCAGAACCTCCCAAGGCCAACCAGGGAGGGAATTTCTCTTTCTTTTTTTTCCCCACTTTCTAATTTAAGTCTTCCTGTCACTTCCTCACTCCAGAACTACTACTTTGGCAGAGAGCAAGCACAATGAGTCATGCCTTTGAGCTGCCCCCCGCCATCCCTCTCCCCTTTCCCAGGA
Organism: Sphenodon punctatus; assembly: GCA_003113815.1. NCBI lineage: Eukaryota > Metazoa > Chordata > Lepidosauria > Sphenodontia > Sphenodontidae > Sphenodon > Sphenodon punctatus. The sequence goes on from QEPC01009702.1 coordinate 1,846,851, forward strand.
GGCAACGCCGGGTCATTTTCAGCATCGTAAGGAGTTTTAAACAGAATAATCCCATTGTAGATTGTGCCTTGCACTGTTGGGCTTTTGACAGGTTGGGTTAAAAGAAAAATGTGACAGGCTGATTTAAATTAACGAATAGATTAACGAGCAGCCCCAGTAAGAATAGCTGCTCTGTTCAGGAGGCTACCCCAAAACTGGTTCGAATTCCCTTCCTGGTCTGTGAATTGCATTCCCCCTCCTCGGTTCCCCACGCTTCTCCAGAGGAAAATACTCATTTAACAGAAGCAGTCCAGTGGACTCACGTCACCACAGAGACAATCCTAATTGCTGGGGGTGAGGGGAAAGCAAATGGCAGATTCGAGCCAGCATTGCATAGGGCAGGCTAGCCATCCCTGCAGATGTACGGATGGGATAGGCCATGTGGGGCGTGTGCACGGAATAGTGTAGCCCCATAAGAACCTGGTCTCTCATTAGGGGTTATGGCAAGTCATAGCATGTGTAGGACCAGGATTATTGTCATGGAAGTCAACACAGTCATGAAAATCATGTTTTTTTAGTGCTGAAACGAGAATCAAATTGATTATTGCGATAATTTTGCGGGAATCTAGAATTGCTGCTGTGATTTTGCAGCTTTTTCAAACCCCCATCGAGATCTCGGACAAAACTTGATTTATCAGTTACTGCAATTTACCATTTATCGTTTACCGTGTTTACTGGTTACCATGGGGTTTTGCCATTTATCGGTTGTATCGGTATTGCGATTTACCATGTGCTGTGTTTACCGGTTACTGTAATTTGACATTTACCATGTTTATTGGTTATTAGTTTATTGGTTTATTACCATGTTTATTGATGATTGGTTATTTGTTTTTGTTTTTTGGTTATTAGTTATTTGTTGGTGGTGTTTGTTGGTTATTGGTTTGTTACCATGCTTGTTGGTTATTGGGTTATTGGTTTATTAACAAGGTTATTGGTTTATTGACTATTGTGTTTATTGTTTATTGGATTTGGCTCACAGGCAACCCAGTAAACAACAAACTGGTAAATGGTAATCAACAACCCGGTAAACGGTAACTCTGTAACAGGCACTCCAACGGCAAACAACAATCCGGTAAATGGTAACCAGTAATTCGAGAAAAGATTCTAGACCGAGAATTGTTGAGAAACGGCCGTTTTCTCGGTTATTATTATTATTATTATTAAGCATTTATATAGCACCAGCAATGTACCTGGCGCTTTACAGAGAGTAAGATAGACACGGTCCCTGCCTGAGAGCTCACAAGCTAAAGACAGGGGGAGGGGAGACAGGGAAGGGGGAACAGAGGGAGAGACGAGGGATGCAACAATCATGAGGATGCGTTATCGTTTCTTGTTTTAAAACGAGACGACAATCACAATTCTCGGCAATAACTGAGAAAAAGTCAACATTGAGTTTCAGCCCTAGTTTTCATGAATTTTGTGAGTTCTTGTGACTGACCAACCCAACCGTGATTGCTTTGCAAAATCTGTTCGTGCATGAATTGTATGTGTATTAGCCTTTGTCATCATTAAAAGCAGACACTTTGACTCCTTAAAAACTCTTGTGCAAGTCAATTTGGTGAAACCTTTCTATTAGGTCTGAAACTGAATTTTTTGCCCAGATCTGGGTATTTTGTTTGTTCCAAATTCCATCTGGAGCAAACAAAATAATGTGGCCTTTTGTGCACATGAACAGTGGGGCTGCCCATATCCAAAATGCCAGCACTGGCGCTGCCAGTATGTTGGGTATGGGCAGGGCAGCACCTTTTTGCCCATGTGCAAATTGGCCCAGCAGCCATTTGTGAATGCTCAAATAGCTTCCTTCCCCCCACCCCCCGCAACCCCCAATTGGAATTCTGGTCGAAAAATGTTTCGTTTCTGTGGAAATGGTCTATGAAGACAGAGAGTTGTTTTGACCCTGCCTTACTTTCTGTGACTCCCCCTTCCCCCATCCTCACCTGAAAAGTTAAATTCACTAAAACGTTTCATGACAAACTCCTCGTCCTGGCAGCTGTGGTGTGTTGTACTCTATCGCCATGTTTACTTTGTTGTCTGTTAGATTTTTCAGTGGGGCACAGAGAAAGGCCTGAGTCAGCCCCTCTGACAATGCATGGCACCAGACAGGGAGTGCTCTTGGCAGCGCATGAAGTGTTTCAACTCTCTGTGTTTTCTGAAACATACATCTTTTGCTGATGCTGAGATTAACAACCGTGGAATCTGAACTGGGGAAAGGCCTCCTTGTCCCCCTCCCCCCAAAATCTTCCCACCCAAACCTTGCTACCCACATGTTGCCACCACTGCAAAAAAAGCATGTTATCCTGCTCCCGGCTATTGCCAACATTTGAATTTGCCCAGCAGTTGGGAGAAATCGCAGTGGCTCCATGTGCTCCCACAATTGCCAGTTGGTAGAAGAGTGGTGCTTGGGACTCCTGCTTCCTTAATTTTGGTTCCTTGCAACTGATTGCTACATTATTGCACTGTTTTTATCCATGGAAATGAAGAGAAGGCTAAGGGGAGACACGGTAGCAGTTTTCACATATCAATCAATCACTATTTATTCAATAGCGTAGCCATAGGCCATTGCTAGACGTACATACACATAACCAACACGTATCTAAAGGCCAAGGGCTCCCCCCAAGAAGATGGCACGGGACTGTCGAGAGGGCAGAATTAGAAACAATGGGTTCAAGTGACAGGAAGGGAAATTTTGGTTAAATATCAGGGGAAACTTCCTAACCATGGAACCAGCTGCCGCAGGAGGTTGTACGCTCTCCATGACTGGAGGTTTTCCAAAAGAGGCTGTTTTTAGATGGACCTGCCGGGTCAATATACCCTAGATGGAGAGCCAGCAGACTTCCAGTGAGTGGGGGGCTTTTACACGGCGGGGGATGGGTGTGTGTCCCTGCCCCCTCATGCCCCCACACGGAGCAACTGGGGGGGAAAACAGGTTGTTCCATGCGGGGGAAGGGGTGGGTTGGCGTGTGAGTCGCAAAAGCACGCGTCGCAGACAGATGCCCAGGTCCGTGGGGGATGGGAGGACTCGCGTGGACGCGTCCCATCTAAAAACGAGGGCCCCAATCCTATAGCCTGCGGATCCCGCACTGCATGCATCCGCACTAGCGGCACATTGTGCTGTGCACAAGCCACGTGCATGCGCGTGAATGCAGCTTGCGCGCAGGAATCTGCAGACCATAGAATTGCAGCCAGTCCGTTGGGGATGCTGTCGCTGTCGTCATCCTGCCTCCAAACGGGGTCGGACTAGATGGTCCTCTTAGCTTTGTTACAGCTCTAGGATTCTGTGTCGCTTTGCAACCCCTGCCTGGTGTTTTCCCTTGCATTCTGCCAGCTCTGTGACATGGACAGCCTTGCCGTAGCACTCCCCCATCCCTGCCTTCGGACGAATGCCCGCTTCCTTCGGCCCTCCTGGAAAACCAGGGCAGGCCAACGGATCAACTCCTGGAAAAAAAATATATAATTGGGATTAAGTCAATAAACATGCAAACAAGGGTTTGAATAACAAACAGAGAGGTTTAATGGGGTTTGCATTAAAACAGAGAAGGGATGTCAAATATTTGTATCCACACTGGAGGCTGCACCGAAGGAAGCTATCGTCACGCTACGTTAACTTCTGACATCTCCCTTTGTTTGTTAGCTTTAGCTCCTGCATGGTCTATCCAAACCTTTGAGACCCGCAACAAGTTAAACACCAAACTGGCTGCAGCCCCAGGCCCCCCTCCCTGTCCAACATGGTTGGTTTTATTTGCGTTGATAGTTACGGTCTGTGGTGCATGAGCAGGAAGTTTCCATGATGGGTTCCGCTAAGTTAACAGACTCTTGGCTGAACGGGCAGCTCTCATGCCTGCTCTGAGCGGAGACGAGGGGCGAGGAGGAAGGTTTCCGAGTCCATGACAGCTGGCTGGACAGATTCATTAAAGTGTGAGGATCTTGGGTGCTCTTGCTTCTTGGAGAAGGAAGCAGATCTCAGCCCTGGACCAAACCTGCCCCCCAAAAAAGACACTTCCACTCCATCCAGCTTTCGCTGCGGCTTCTTGGAAGCTTCTGGCCCCGTGGCAAAACTTTCTCCCTTTTGCATCCTTAGCAGGTTCATTATGCTTCTTTCAGACATAAATAGAGCCACCACAATAGCAGTATTTCCATCCGGTTTGAAATTCACCAACTTGACCAAGCCCAAGGTCCAAAGGGATCGACTAGCTCGTCCAGCTTGGATCCTCTGTATGTGGCAGGCTCCCAGTCTCGCCCCGCCAGCCCCCAAAATAAACCGCAGTTCTTGCATTAGAGAAAAATAACCCGGCCGTAGGATGCCCTGAGGCAGAGAGAGCAGGAGGGGACCAAGTGGCCCCCAATGCTGGATACTCATGTAGCAGATCAGAAGATTATTATTATTATTATTATTATTATTAACAAACATTTATATAGCACCAGCAGTGTACCTGGCACTTTACAAAGTAATAAAATAGACAGGGTCCCTGCCCCTAAGGCTTACAATCTGAGAAACAGGAGCTGGGGGAGAGACATAGGAAGGGCAACAGAGGGAGAGACAAGGGGTCTAACATTCATGAAGATGCGAGGTCTCAAGTGCACGTACTTGGCTTGGTTACGATGAGAATGACAGCAGGCAGGTCCATGT
>QEPC01009702.1:1855004-1894228 GCA_003113815.1 Sphenodon punctatus
TGGAGCTTGGGGCGGCAGGAAGGCCAAGCCCCAGGAGAGTCGTGGTGGTCCTCGAGCGATGACAGCCGAGGATGCTGGGAGCGTATGCAGACGAGCTGCAACCTCACCAGTCCTAATGCCTCTATATAGATCTATGGTGCGACCACACCTTAAATATTCTGGTCACCGAATCTCAAGAGTGAGGTAATAGAACTGGAAAGGTTTCAAAGAAGAACAACAACGACAATCAAAGGTCTGGAATAGGGATGAAACCTCAAAGAGAATCGCGGTTCTTGACGTGTTTTTAGTGAGAATCGAGAGAGCCCCCAGTTCTTGACACTTTGTCGGTCAAGAACTTTTCTCGGTTTGCCATTTACCGTTTACCATGATTTACCACGTACCGTATACCGATTTGCTGTTTACCACTTAGTGTGCCACATTCATCCAGGTAAAGGGCATGCACAAAATGGCTGCCCTTTTTCAAAATGGCAGCGATGCTGCCAGCGCCACCTTGGAAGAGAGCTGTGCATTCGCAGAACAGCTGTAGTGGCTATTTTGCACATGCACATTACCGGGATGAATATGGTGCATGGTGAGCCGTGCAAGGTAAATCATGGGTAAACGGTTAAAACGTAAGTTGTGCCATACTGGATCAGACCAATGGTCCATCAATTGTCTGTGCTTTTGAGGCTTGCAAGGTTCCTTTTCATATTAGCCAGCCTGCATGTGTTGAAAGAAGCACTATTTCCTAGAGGGTTTTTTTAGCTTCCAAATCCATGCTACACAAGCTTGATGGCTAGGAGGACAATTTGAAATCCATGAACATAAAGCTAAAATCCATCATGGATGGTCAGAGGACACCACCTCTGATGCTCGGCCCCTCTCATCTCGGGGACCGCCTCGCCTTCCGTGACTCAGGACAGATCCTCCGATCCACTGGGAGCGCCTATCTGGAGGTCCCCCGTGTAAGGCGGGGGGCCACCATGGAGAGGGCGTTCTCGGTGGTCGAACCACGGTTGTGGAACTGCCTTCCAAAGGAAGCCCGCCTGGCCCCGGGTCTGCTCGCCTTTCGGCAGGCATGCAAGACTTGGCTGTTCGCCCAGGCCTTTGGAGGGTCAGGTCGGGTCGGAGGGAGGGGTAAATGGGGGAGATTGGTGGGGTGGGGAATTTGGGGGAATTAGAGGGTAGGGTTGGTTTTTTAAAATTATTTTAAAAGTGATGTTGGTTTTAGTGTATTTTATTGTTTTATCGTATTGTTAGCCGCCCCGTGATGCCGCGGGCATGAGGGGGCGGCATAAAAATGCCACGAAATAAATGAATAAATAAATGCTGGGAACTGAACGTGAATAATAGGGAAATCGATCACTCCGTAATGCCCCTGTTTCTTACACTCTTTCCCAAAACCATTTGGTGCTGGCCACTGTCGGAGACAGGATACTGGGCTAGATGGACCATTAGTCTGACCCATTCTGGCAACTCTTATGTCCCACGCTGGGTCCGATCCAGGCAAGGGTAGATTGTGCATTGCCACGAGTTGGGTGGAGGGGTGCAGAATGCCATGAGGTCATGCCATTCCCTGGGAACAGGGGAGCAGAGGGCCACTGGAACCCTTGGAGTCCAGGTGTATCATGTCAAGCGTCGTCAAACTTGGATGCAAGGTTTCCTGAAAAGCGCTCTGTGTCGGGGACGATTTACCAAGAGTGAAACCTGCCTGGGTGCTGCCCCTCAGATTAGGTAGCGGTAAAGTTCTCTGCCAGCTTTGTGATTCAGTGGATGAAGAAACATTGTATTGGAGCTAGCTATAGCGTCTGGCGGGATGGTGTCACTGCAGGATTGTGCAGATGAGTTCAGTAGTCCCAACTCTACTCCACCATGGCCTATCAGTGTGAGCTTATTTCTTTATTTTATATGTTTTGAAGATTTATAGCCCACCCTGTCTCAAGGGCTCAGAGTAGGTTACAGCACTTAAAAACATACGATAAATGTAAAACATCAGAAAAATAGATTAAAATTCAAGTAGAAAACCCCCTTAAGCCTCCTGCCCACCAAGCCTATCCCTGCTCACCAAACGTCTGGTCAAATAAAAAGGTCTTGCATTGCTCTTGGGAAAATGCCCAGGTTTGGGCTTAGACCTGAAACGAAAAATCTCATCTGGTGTTGCTTCTGTCGGTAGCAGGGTATTTCCCAAGATTCATGAGACACGGAAAACTTACTGGCTTCCTCGTGTTTTGCCATTTTTGGATACTTTTCGCAAGTTCAACAGGGCTGCCACGGGCCTGTCCCAAGGCCTATGTGTGCCCTACGTGCACCCCCAGGGGCTGTGGAGATGAAAACGTGCCAGCTAAGCATCAGGGAAATGCTGGAAATGACCAAAAGTGCTGTAAAACTGTTGTAAAATTCCAGGAAGGTGATGAAAAAGTCCTGGAAACTGACGGAAGTGACAAAAAAAAACCCAAAAAACCAAATGGCAGAAGCTCAGGATCTCTGGAAGCTGATTAAGTGCCAACGGACACTTGCAGACACGATAGTTTGGTATTTCCCTTCGGACCGAGAACACTTTCTCTAGTTTCAGCCCTATTGCCAAATAATCTAGGGGGAGTTCCAGAGCTGCAGGGAAGGCACTCACCGCAGCGGTTGGCTGTAGGAACTTGGCGAAATGCTGGAATTAGTAGGAGTCTGTTCTCAGCTGACTGTAAGGAAGGCAATGTGTCGTTAGTTCTGCATCTTTGCTGCTTTGGCCCCATGATCCAATCAAATCTGCCGCTTTCTCTCCAGTTACACCAGTCCTGTGTTTCCCCCCACAACCCCCTGTGTTTTGCATTAGACCCACAATGCAGTGACCACAACATGTTTTTCAAATGTACTCTGGGCTTGTGCTTTTATTGCGTCCTCTGTTTTGGGGAGAAAAAATTGATCCAGCAACGTAACTGGAGCCAACTGACGCTTTTCCAAAGGCTTTTTGGAGCGGGCAGATGGTTCTTACCAAGGCAAATAACCAGAATTTTACAAGGGAGGGATTTCTAGACTGAAAACAAAATAATAAGTACAATATTTCAAGGTGCGTGGGTGTGGGGCACACTGGCCGGCAGGCTAACTGGATCAATGTGGCTTATAATTGCAATGCATTGTTCCTCTGCAAATGCTGCTGGCAATGCCGTCCTGTTTCCAACAGAACTTTGTGAAATGCTGCTGCTACCGTACCTTGCAGTCTGGGACACGCTTCTCCAAAGTAAGTGATTTGTGTCTCATTCACGGCTGTGATCTATGTTTATTAGGAATGGGAAAATCGCCCCATTTTTATTGCATTGAATTGCTTCAGGTTAATCCAATTCCGGCGTAAGAACCGATACACCTTGTATTGACCACTGAAATGAATTGCTTTGCTTTCCCTTCCCAGTGGCTTCAATGGGGGAAAAATTCCTATTCAAGTCAATGGGGGGAAAATACAAACCGATTCCAATCTGATTCAAATCTGAAGCAATTGAATCCAATCCCAATTTTAATCCGACTCTGATTTTGCATCTGATTTCCCATCTCTAGTGTTTATATAGCACCTTCCATGCTGCAGTTTCTAGCTCTCATGATTTGTAGAGAAAATTGGAAAACACAGCCCCCACGAAGGGCTCACAAGCCAAAACCCGAGGCTGCTGTTACACATGGGAAAAAATGGGTTCTTATAAGTGCTTGAGATAATACCGGGTGTTATAACTGCTGGAGTTTTGTCATGTGTGAATGCACTAGTCCCCTTTTATGCAGCGAGATCTTGCAGCCTTGTAAGACCCACCAGATATGACTCTATGAGCCTTTATAAATGAACGGGATTTCTCCCGCACTTTAAATCTGCAGCTCTGGGAAACCCCCATGGGGGGGAGGGGAGGAGTTACACACCCTTCCATGAACCGGAAGTTGCCTGGGTGCCATTAGAAACAGCGGAACTGTGCGACTCCCTGTTTTTTGAGACATGGCGTAGATAAGACCTCGGGGTATTACCTACACCACATCTCAAAAAACCAGGGAGTCGCGCAGCACCGCTGTTTCTAATGGTGCCCAGGCGACTTCCGGTTCATGGAAGAGTGTCTAAAGCCCCCTCGTGGGGGTTTCCCAGAGCCACAGATTTAAACTGCGGGAGAAATCATGCTTGTTTCAAAAGGCCTTACACGGCTGTGCAGTCTCGCTGCATAAAAGGGGACTAGTGCATTCACACATGACAAAACTCCAGCATTTATAACACCCGGTATTATCTCCAGCACTTATAAGAACTCATTTTTGTCATGTGTAAAAGCAGCCCAAAAGTAAAAGGGGACCCCCGACTTAAAAATAAAACAAGAATTCTGGCTTATAAACCAAGCACAGCTCATGATTTTAATCTTTTAATTTATTTTTGCTGGGGGGGAAAGCCTCTTTGAGCAATTGACAGCATCTCCTGTCTTACTCCTTTTGCAATTTCTGCAACGTTTTGAGGAAGGAGCTTCCCTTCTGAGGGCAAGAAGACCCCACCTGGGCCAGTGACTCTCGGTACAGGCTGGCTGCTGTTAGTCCTTGGCCACCATTGAAGGTGGCAAAGACGTAACCGGGTTGACCCTGTTTGACTTCTCCATTGTAGAGACGGGAGTCTCCATAAACAGCCTCCGTTTGGAATTAAGCAAACATGGCTTTCAAAGAGCAACTAGGGTGGGCAGGAGAGGCAACAAAGAGCCACTTATTAGGGCTGTTGGGAGCAAGCCTTCGAAAGGGAGTCAAGAAGGAATTTCTTTAAGACTGACAGGAAAATACCACATCATCTTCAGCCACCAAAATAGCATTGCGGAGGCTCCAGTGCTGTCCTCCGGTCTCCCAGGAGCCCAGCTTAGTGGCTTTCAGACCGATTTAGCAGCAGGAGAAACCGAGTCATGAAGAAGGGAGGCAGCTTGTCCAACGACCCAGACCCACAAAGTGCATCGGATGCCAGGAAATGGAAACTCGGAGCCTAGGCTTCCAAGTCCCTGCTCCGCGCAGAGACAACACTGGCCTTTTGCACAGAGAGAGCCTTCTTCATAAGGGCAGCCGGCCTTTCCTTTTGCACATGCTGGAAAACTGCTGGGCCCTGGACAGAAGGTCAAGTCTCCTGACCCAGTCTTTGCGAGTGATGTCATTGTCTGGGAAAGAGCCCAGCACGGAGCTGCCAGCTAAGCTGAATAGATAATTGCATCTCGGGCTTAAGTCGGAATGTTGTTGCCAAGGTGAGGGTGAAACATCCATGTTGGCATGGCAGAGTGACTCCCTAGGACGTCTCCTCTGCATTCACACCCCGCTTCCTGCTGTTGCCTGCCGAATCCTGGCACCACCTTGGGCTCCGCCATGGGAAAGTGAGAAAAGCAGCCGTTTGTTGGAGCAAAACCAAGCTCTTGATCCCTGGTGTGCCAGGGAGGGAGAGAAAAGCAGCAGATAGCCGAACAGACGACTTCTTTTGCTTCTTTAGATTGAATTCCCTGCCAACCCCTGTCGCTTGCTCCCCCAGCAGTCAGACGTTCAGGGACGCTTTGAACATGAGCTTGCTCACCTGACCATTTTGGCTTCAAGCCACTGACAGACCTATCCCCCAGGAACTTCCAAGTCTGCACTAGCTTCCAATAGCTATCTGGGCCCAATTCAAGGTGCTTGTATTGACTAGAGTTGAAACAAGTATCCGCTACTATCTGCCCCATTACTGTGGTATCCACCAGACAGCAAATTTTATCTTGTTGACATCTGGCAGGGACCCAGTGAACCAAATTCCCATTTACTTGCAAACTAGGGCTGAAAAAAGAGAATCAATTTGACTTTAGTGAGAATCGAGAACCATTACTGAGATCTCACTGGGCTCTCAGTAACGTTTCAAGATTCTCATGAGACTCTTGCTAAAAATATAACCCAAACCCCCTGCATGCGCAAAATAACTGCTGGGCTCTTCCGCCCATGCGCAGCCTTTTCCAAAAGGGGCAGATGTTCAGTGCGTGTGCAAACGGCCGCTGCGCCTGCGCAGAATTGCTGCCCCTTTTCCAAAATGGCAGTCACACTGCCAGTGCCATTTTTGGAAAAAGGCTGTGCGTTTGCAGAACTGCCAGAAAAAAAATATATCTCAGTGGGGAATTATCAAGATCAGGACTTTTCTCGATTCTTGTTTTTTTCTCGGTTCCTTTCAAGAAGCTTGATTCTCTATGACAACTGAGAGGGAAATGATATTGAGTTTCAGCCCTACTGTGTACCATTTACTGAATTACTGTTTGCCCATACCATCCCTCTGGACTTGGTTCACTTATGCGGTAACTGGTCATGTAGCAAACAGTAATATTTGGGACAATAGTTTTGGGGGACTTCAACATGCATGCTGACGCCAGTCTCAGTGGGACGGAGCATGAGTTCACGGCCGCCATGGCAACCATGGGCCTGTCTCAAGTTGTCATCAGCCCAATGCTTGATGGAGGACACACCCTTGACTTGATCTTCTGCACTGGCCTTGAGGCGGGGAATCAGTTAGTGGGGGAGGTGTCAGCAGAGCCCTTGTCGTGGACAGATCATTACGTCCTGCGGGCCTGTCTTCCGGCATATGTCTACCCTTGGAAAGGTATGGAACCAGTTTCAGTTGGTTCGCCCCCGGAGACTGATTGAACCTGAGAGGTTCCAGAATGCTCTAGGGGAGTTAACCTCTGATCTTGACGGGTGTCCACTCAATGACCCTATGGTTTTGTGGAATACTCTGTTGACTGAGGCCATTGACCGGACGGCTCCTAGGTGTCTCTTCCCTCGGCATCAGCACTGCAGGCCGCCATGGTTTGTGAAGTGCCTGTGGCAGCTGAAGCAGGGAGGGCAGCGGTTGGCATGCCGGTGACACCAATCTTGTGCTGAAGCTGATTGATTGGCAGCATAGAGCCCGTTTACGGGCCTATACCGTGGCTGTCAGGGCAGCAAAAAAGGAGTTTTTCGCTACCCTGATAGTGTCTACAAAGTCTCATCCAACGTAGCTTTTCCAGTTGGTAAGGGGGTTGGTCAGTCCAGCCTCCCTCCGTTTGGAACTGGAGTCTTTCAGTGCCCGCTGTGACATGTTTGTTGAGTACTTTGTGAATAAAATCGCTCGGATTCACCATGACTTCGACTCCGCACTTATGACAATAGGAGAAACAGAGGTTATGGAGGCTCTGTCTTGTCTGGTTTTGTGGGATCTGTTTCAGTGGGTGACGCCCGCCGCTGCGGTGGATGTTATGGGGCCTGCTAGAGCCACATTTTGTGAACTAGACCCATGCCCATCATGACTGGTCAAGGTTAGCCGGGAGGCGCTGGGGTGTTGTCAGTGCCTCCCTGCAGGACGTCAGGGTGCTCAAAGAGGCAGTGGTGCAGCCCCTGCTCAAAAAAACATCACTTGACATTGACTCCCCCACCAGCTATCAGCCAGTCTTTAACCTTCCCTTTTTAGGGAAGGTTATTGAGTGGGTGGTGGCTTAGCAGCTGCAGGACCATCTGGACCACACCAGTTTTCTTGATCCCTTGCATTCCGGCTTTCGTTTGGGTTATGGAACTGAGACTGCATTAGTGACTTTGGTTGATGACCTTCGCCGGGAACTGGACCAGGGTTGTTCAACCCTGCTAATCTGTTGGCTGCATTTGATACCGTTGATCATGAGATGCTGGTGACTCACCTGCGGGACTATGCCGGGGTGGGCGGAACCATTTTTGAATGGTTCCGCTTTTTCCTGGGTGGGAGAACTCAGTAGGTGGTGATCGGGGATTTTTCATCTTCTCCCCGAGACCTCAAGTGTGGAGTTCCACAAGGCTCTTTTCTGCCCCTCTCTTGTTCAACGTGTATATGCAGCCGCTTGGCGAGGTTGTGAGACGGAATGCGGCATGCAGTGTCATCAGTGCACTGATAACACCCATCTCTACCTCTCTTTTTCATCCAACCCAGACCCAGCAGTCTTAGTGCTACCCAATGTCTGGCGGCTGTGGGGGATTGGATGAGGGCCAGCCGTCTGAAAATAAATCCTAACAAGACGGAGGTGATGTTGGTGGGGAGAGTGGTGGCTGTGATGTCCCCCCATCATTGATGGGATTCATCCCCCGCTAGTCTCTCAGGTTTGGAGTCTGGGGGTACGCCTCGATCTGCAGCTTTGCCTGGATCTCCAGGTTGAGGCTGCGGTGAAGACTGGAGTGCTTTCCGCCAGTTACATCTGGTGCGATGGCTTCGGCCGTATGTATGTCTCTCTGGCTCTGACCCGGCCACTGTTATCCATGCCCTTGTCACCTCAAGATTAGACTATGTGGGGCTACCTATGGTGATGGTCCAGAGACTTCAGTCTGTACAGAATGTGGCGGCCTGTCTTCTTATCGGGACGGGCTGCCGCGAGCACATTACACCAGTGCGCCGAGCTCTGCACTGCCTGCCTGTAGTCTTCTGGGCCCAATTCAAAGTGTTGATGCTGACCTATAAAGCCCTATACGGTCTGGGCCTCTCCTATCTTCGAGACCACCTCACTCTCCATGCCCTGAATCGACCCGTGTGGTCCTCTGGGAGCGCCCTTCTTGATGTTGTCCCCCGGGTGGCGCGGGGGGCTACAATGGAGAGAATGTTCTCGGTGGTGGCACGTAGGCTGTGGAACTCCCTTCTGGTGGAGGCCCGCCCGGGTGGCTCTGGACCTCGCCACATTTCAGTGACAGTGCAAGACCTGGCTGTTCCGCCGGGCCTTTGGTGAGGGTGGGTAGGGAGGATGGGTTTTTAATTTTCTTATTCTTATGCTTCCCTTTTACATATTTTATTTTGTATGTATATTTTAAAATATTTTAACTTTTGTAAGCCATCTCGAGCTGCTTGGGCAGGAGAGACGGGGTATAAATAATGAAAATAAATATATATAAATAAATACGGTTCCCCACTCCTGCTGTAAGCTCTCATTCCTGAGTGGTAACAATTAATTTAGAACCCAGCCCTGGGTATGCAGAGTTAGGATTTTTATCCCCCAGAATGCGTTACTTTGCCCTTATCAAAGCTGAATTTCATCTGCCAATGTATTGCCCTGTCACCCAGTTCAATTCTGGTTGATCCCACACTTGCCGTTTGCTGGTTTTGATGTCCCATTTGAGTTAAACCAGACATTCCAAGGAAAATGAGTTTTAGTGCATACAGGCATCTCTCCACGTCTCCGACCGCATGCCTAACGCATTGTGGTTTTGCAATGTGCGCTAGCAACACACACATAATTGTACAAGGCTGGCCACGGGTTTGATAGAGAGAGGCTCCGTGCCACGCTTGGTATGAAAACTCTCTTGTGTCTCATCCAAGCTGCGTCTTGGATCAATGTTGTGGTCATTGGCAGCGGAGCAGCGGGTGGGAACGATATGTCCACCGGGCTACGCCGTCCTGAGCCTTTGGGTTTCTAACAGAGCCGCAGTGTCCATAAACTCAAAAATTCTCCCCCTTGGAAAGTTCTTCTAAAGCCTAATATTTTCTTGTGGAGTTTTCTAATTTTTCAAGTCCGATAGAAAAAGCTGCATTCCTTGAGACAGCATCTGGAATGCTGCTGCATGTCATTCCTGAATGCCGTGTGGTGGCAACTATCTACGATGGCTTGGTTAATTGAACGGAACGGGGCCTTCTGGGCTTTCTACAAGTTCCATTAACTGTTTATCCCTCGGATAGATGTTGGGGTAGATTTTCCCCGATCCCCCTTCTCCCCAGTGCACAATCCTCCTCTCCCCCCCACCTCCTTTTTCCCTGATCCAGCCACACAGGACAGAACAAGGAGGAAGGCAGGCCAGGCAGAGAGAGAAGCTAGCAGCACAACAGTGGCGGCAGCAGCAGCAAACCACGAGTCACACACGTGTGTCTAAAAACCCATGCAGCTCCACCCCGCCTAGCTCCACCCGCTCCCTCCTTTGCATTCCATCCATGGCGCACCGCACCACCATCTCCCCCGGCAGGTTCCTGGTGCACACTGTGCCACTCACCCACTTACTCAAGCTATAATGGGTCACCACTAGGGCTGATGTGGCAGCAGCTGTTACCGCACCGCGATTCCATTCCGCCATTTCGGAATTGCCCGCGCCACACCACGGCTTTTCTGCTGACATTCCGCTAATTCCACCGGCATTCTGCAAATTCGGAAACTGTCGGAAAAATTGCGGAATTGTCAGAAAACCGCTGTTCCACGATTTTGTGGCAATGGCGGAAGTAGCAGAAATGTCATGTTTCTGCTATTTTGCGAAGCCTGTGGAAGTAGCAGAATGAAATTAGCGGAACTGCAGAAGTAGCGGAATGAAACTAGCGGAATGAAAGCCTCTGCCACACCGTACCACTAATTGCGGAAACACTGTTTCCAGCGGAAATAGCTACCGCTGCGACTTTCCGCTACAGCCCTAGTCACCACAACCCTGATTCCCCGTGGCGCCAGGCCTGGGACAGAGCAGAGGCTCAGACTGAGCCGCGTGGGGAGTCAGAATTTGGAATCAGGACGTTTAAAGTGCTCGGCAGGGCTAAATATAGCTGCATCTCATGCTGTCCTGCCCAATCCAGGACAGTTATAAGAGCCCTGGCTACCTATCCTAATCTAGACAGGAAGAGGAATAAGTACTTGGAGTAACAAGTAGTGGGAGATGTAACAGAGACAACAAGAACAGACAGGTATAGTTGCTCAATAATAAGGCAGGTAACTTCAGGCCCAAGAGCCAAATATGGCCCATGGACAGTTTTTGTATGGCCCCTTTTCAGTTCCTGGATCTGGCCCCTGGATTCAGTTCCTACCCCCAAGCACTGAAAGTCTGAGCTCAGGGGAAGGGAGCGGAGATGATGGCACGCATGCAAAGACTGGGGATAGAATCTCACAAGTGTCTCGAAAACCTTAGTGGGAACTTGCCAGGGTTGCGAGAATCTCACGAGAGTCTGCGGGAATGTGCAGCGTTCTCATTTCAATATGGTGTAAGTCTCCCTCCCATAGGAAACCTGGCTAAAAAGCAGAGACGATGACCATGGTTGGGTTAATACAGGGCTTTAAGGCCGTCAGCCTGTGGTTTTGGATCCTGAGGGGACAAACGTGAATTTTACCCCAACTTCATGTCTATGGCTGTGGGGACGCTGAGACCGCTTTTAGACGTGCGCGCCCTACTCGTGGCGTGAAATCACGCCGTGGTGTAAAAATCACGCTGGCGGGGTTTAGATGCGACGTCATGCACATTATTGCTGCTCACACGTTCTTTTGTGTGAGTGATCACACCGCCCTTCGGGAGGGCAGACTGCCGGAATGTTTGAAGGAGGCGGTGGTGCGGCCTCTGCTCAAGAACCCATCACTTGACATTGACTCACTCGCCAGCTATCGGCCAGTCTCTAACCTTCTCTTTTTAGGGAAGGTTATTGAGCAGGTGGTGGCCCAGCAACTCCAGGCGCACCTCGATAGCCACAGCTTTCTAGATCCCTCCCTGTCTGGCTTTCACACAGGGTCTGGTACTAAGACTGCGCTTGTGGCCTTGGTTGATGACCTGCTCCAGGAGATGGACCAAGGACGTTCAACTCTACTGGTCCTATTAGATCTCTCAGCAGATTTTGACACGGTTGATCACAAGTTGTTGGTGACTCGCTTGTGGGACCGGGCAGGATTAGGTGGAATGGTTCTACAATGGTCCGTTCCCACCTAGCCGGTAGAACCCAACGAGTAGTGTTAAGAGATGTCATCTTCTCCTTGTGACCTCGCGTGTGGTGTCCCTCAAGGTTCCATTCTGTCCCTGCTCCTGTTCAACGTGTACATGCAGCCATTGGGTGAGGTTGTGAGACGGTGCAGAGTGAGTTGCCATCAATATGTTGATGACACTCAGCTGTACCTCTCATTTTCTTCAGACCCAGGCCTGGCAGTCTCTGTGCTTTCCCGGTGTTTGATGGCTGTGGGGGACTGGATGAGGCAGAGCCGAGTGAAGCTGAATCCTGACAAGATGGAGGTAATGCTGATGGGGAGAGCGGCAGGTGTGACATCTCCCATCATTGACGGGGTTTGACCTCCGCTGGTCTCCCAGATGTGGAGTCTGGGGGTGCGCCTTGATTCCCGGCTGCACTTGGGTGTCCAGGTGGAGGTGGTGGTGAGGGGGTGTGTGTGACTTCTGACAGTTACATCTGGCTCGGCGGCTTCAGCCTTACCTCTCAGACTCTGACCTGGCCACCATCATTCATGCTTTTGTTACCGCGACGCTGAACTACTGCAGTGTGCTCTAGGTGGGGCTGCCCTTGGTGACGGTCCAGAGGTGGCTACAGCTGGTGCAGAATGCAGCAGCCCGGCTCCTTACGGGGTCAGTTCGCCGGGAGCACATTACGCCGGTGCTCCGTCTTCTGCACTGGCTGCCTATTTTTTTCTGGGCTCGATTCAGGGTGTTGGTTTTCACCTTTAAAGCACTACATGGCCTCAGCCCGACCTATCTGAAATGGATGCAGTCCCTGCCTGTGGCTTACAATCTAAAAGACAAGGAGGGGGAGACAGGGAGAGCGGACAGTGGGAGAGACAGGGGAGAAGACCAACAAACATTCAGGCGGATGCGAAGTCTCAGGTGCGTGTGCTTGGCTTGGTTACAATCAGGTTGGTTGCAGCAGTCTGCAGAGGAGGGCAGACAGTAAGTATATGGGGAACGACTAGCAGGCATTGGGAAAGGCGGCGAGGAAAAAGTGGGTCTTGAGGAGGGATTTGAAGGAGCGGAGGGAGGGGGCAAGGCGGATGTGGGTAGGGAGGGAGTTCCNGGCAAGGCGGATCTGGGTAGGGAGGGAGTTCTAGGCATGGGGGACATGGAGATAGAACTTGGATTATGTTCATGGATCCCAGTTCATGGAGATAGAACTGGGATTACAAAATGGAGACCTAGTGATGAATAGCAGAGAATGCATTTGCAGATACCGTTATTCACAATGTCAGATTGCTATCTGGAAAACCAAACAATATCCATAGCTGAAATGGATATTTGCATACCTGTTTTTTTTGTTTGGTTATTTGGTTTTCTCCATTGTTTGTTTATTCAGATGTTTGGTTGTTTGATTTTCGGATACCATTTATTCAAATAACCGAAGAACTAATGAACAGAACCAAAATAGAACTGAAAATAGACAGAATAGATGCTTGCAAAGCCCCCCGCCCTTGATTTCAAGAAGGGTGTAGTCAATGCGAATGACATTTGGCATAATATTTCAACAACCGCTTCCCCCCTCCATAATTTTAGTTATTTTGTTTGTTTTTCATTTGTTCATTCCCGGTTTCATTCGTTTCCATGTTTTTGTTTGTTTTCACCAGGAACAATGAAAATAGTGTTTGGAGGGAGGGAGCTGGACACAGATGACTTGAAGGAAATAAATGGAATGCACAACAGCACGGAAAGACAAAAACGGATAATTGAATGAGGATCAGGGGTCTGATCATTCAGATTCAAGTGATTTACTCATTTTTATCAGGCACTCGTTTCAGCTCTATAAAATATCCAAAATGAGGAATCTGGCGAAGATGGACCAGAATACCAGCCATTATTCATTTTGGTGGATGTGGCTCAAATGGGGCGAAATCATCGGATGCGATATTTACCGTCGCTATTAATTTTGTCTCAAAGGAGACGCCATTAAAATTGTTCTGTCCCTGAAAACACGACGCTTCGCTTTGGGGTTTGAAAAGCTGATGTAAATTTCCTAAGGCCCCTTGGATGGGGAGGCCCAAAGCATTCTGTTTTATTGGTGTGGGCCCAGTACAAAGCCAGTCTTGCATACAAATAATCACAATAACTGGCCATTTTGGACACCAACTGTATTTTTTCCCCTTCTAAGCGTAACAGAGTTTTCCTTTGTAGCAGGAGGGCCAGGGGAGTGAAGTGCCTCTCCGTCTAAGTCGAGAGCAGGGGGTTTCCTGGTGTAATTGGATCCAGGTCCTCAGGAAATGAAAGTCGTCTACTTGATAAGTGTGTAGTAATTATTACTCGGGCGACGGCCAAGGAAGGGGAACGGCGTGTTTTCCTTTCAGATGTGGCAAATCCAGCAGAGATTTGTGGTTTGTGGAGCGGACGGTCCGAGCTTCAGGCAGACTTCCTCACAGAAAGCCTGGGCCAAGGGCATCCCCTAGAGGTCAACGGAGCTGCACCGATGGGTGGAACTGACCCAGATCTGTAACTCATTAGCAAGGGCTGAGTGAAAGGAGAGTGACGCTGGCTTCTGGGCTGGTTCTGCTCTTGTGCCCAAGCAAATCAGTGGTTAGTGCACCACTGAAGTAAATGGGGTAAAACTGGCATACGCAAGAGAAGGCACCACTCCAGTCCAAAGGGGCGAGACAAGCGGGGTTCCTTTCCACTAGGACTGATCAGATTTAAAACAAATAACATATTTTTTTCACTTGGCACACAATTAACTTGTGGCATTTGTTGCCAGATGTGATCAAGGCCAGTAGCTGGGTTTAAAAAAGAATAGGGTAAATTCTTGGAGGATTTATTTATTTATTTCTTAGCATTTTTATGCCGCCCCCTCATGCCCACGGCATCTCGGGGCGACTAACAATACGGCAAAACAGTAAAATACATTAAAACCAACATCACTTTTAAAAAATTTAAAAAACCCCAACCCTAACCCTACCCTCCATTTCCCCCAATTTCCCCACCCCACCAATCTCCCCACCCCCCCCAAAGGCCTGGGCGAACAGCCAAGTCTTGCATGCCCGCTGAAAGGCGAGCAGACCCGGGGCCAGGCGGGCTTCCTTTGGAAGGGAGTTCCACAACCGATGGATAGGTCCAACCAAAGGATAGGTCCATTAATGGTTCTTCGCCAAGTAGGTCGGGGACGTCACCTCTGACCATCGGGAGCTGGATGGATTGCTCCATTCTAACCTGTTGGATACTTCTCTGAAGTGACTGAGATTGGCCACTGTTGGAGACAGGATGTTGAAATCGATGGACCATTGGGCCGACCCAGTCTGGCAGTCCTTATGTTCTTATGTTAGCTGTTTTGTTTCCAGCTATTACAATCAACAGAACAACCACCCTCTTTCTCTAGATAATATCTATTATTCTGTACTTGCCTGGGGTGGTGTCTTGACATCTCCCTGTTATGCCAAGGGAGGGCCATTTTATGAAACTCATTGCTAGTCATGGAAATTCACATGGAGTGGACCAGAAATACTGAAAACCTGGAGGCTGGAATTGTTTCTCTGTGTTTCAGTCTCCCCTTGCCTGTGGGGTTGGTTGGTTTTGCAAAAAGCAACGTCCTCACTGGGAGTCCCAGAGGTCAGGCAAGCGTGCGGGTGAGTCTGGAAGTATCATGTTCCATATAATCCACGCTTCTTCCCAAAGGCCCACATTGTAAACGGCGTTAGTCATGGGTTCACACCTGGACAGCATCTGCCCTCCTCGTGATGCCTCCCGAGCTCTCAGCCCTTGGCAGAGTTGATTGGGTTGGTTAGGAATCCAGCGTCTGCAAAAACCATTTCAAAAACACCACGGCAGGCAAGGCCAAGGCTGTTAAAAGTCTTTCCTTAACAACTGTCAGGGACTCTGGTGGGATTACTTACTAGGGAGTCTTTGGGATTCACAGTTTTAATTTCTCTCTCTGCATTCCCCCCCTCCTGCAGCAGAGTTCTTGCCCACTGCACAGACAGGTATGAAATTCTCTCTTGGGTAAACCCAGCCTGTTTTCTGCCTGCCCCAGGCTCCGTACAGTGCTTTGCTTTTAAAATAAATGCCGTGGATTTAATAAAACAATTGCCCTGAATCACTCTTAGCTCAGTCAATACACCCTGTGGAAAGAAATGAAGTGTGCAGAAGGGGGTGAAATTTGGGCTGTCAGCCAAAGCAGAATACGCTAGTTGGACCTCAGCAAAAGTGTGTTTCAAAGTGCATTTAAGGGGACAACTCAGCAGTCAACAAAAGGCCGGCTTGCACGTCTAACATCCAAGGCCGCTTTTACACAATGCAAACACAGGTTCTTGTAAGTGCTCGAGATAATACTGGGTGTTACAAATGCTGGAGGCTTGTAAAGTGTGAAAGCACTAATCCCTTTTATGCAGCGAGATCTCACAGCCTTGTAAGACCCATCAGATGCCGCTCTTACAAGGCTGTGACACGTCAAAGGGGATTAGTGTGTTCACACATTACAAAACTCCAGCATTTATCTCGAGCACTTATAAGAACACATTTTTGTCCAAGCTGCTTGTGCTTGCGGGCCATCACGATCCAAGCTCTCTCTTGAAAGAGAAAGTTCCCGCAGCAGCTTGCTGGATACATAGGCATCAACTATGAATGAACTACAGGCAAGGGCAATGTTTGGCCCGGGCTGAATATTCAGCAGCTAATCATTCCGGAGTGTTTTAAGAGGTGCTGAGCCTTGACTTGAATTCTGGGTGGGATGAGAGCTCTCTGCTTCAGGAATAGCCCTGCAAATTTTTTCTCTCTGTTGTTAGAGATACCGTCAACATGAATAAAGAAGCTATGTTCTCAGCGTTTTGCAAACTCCAACGGACTCTCCTCTAGCCTGACACCGCAAGCTTTCCGTCTGTGACCTCATAACCGGGGTGAATTTTTGTTATCAACTTGATCCCGTTTCCGACGGAATCTTCCCGATAGATTTATCTCAGCGAAACGCGGAACTAACCAACATTCTGATTCCATTTTGGTGGAATCAATTGAAAATGTTTTGGGTTGATTTGCGCAGTTGCAAGACGTCCACAGCCACCGTACAAGAAAACAGTGGTGTCTACCATGTTGCACAGTACAACTGGGGCCATTTTTTGCAGACACAAATCATTCAATCAGAATTCTGATTTCACAGAAAATTTCCACCAAACCAGAATGGCCAGTTCGACCCACCCTTATCCCATAATCCTTCCAAGAATGAATAGCTACAACAGAGTATCAGGACATGAGGGAAGAGAGACAGTCACATGGAGACAGAGTAGTTCAGATGCTGTCATTGCCGTTAACTGAACCAACTTCTGTTGGGAAGGGGATAAAAGCTTTTGGGCCACACAGGACCCTTCCTCAGATACGTAAACAGTCAGAATTAAAGACTGAGCAAGGCAAGACAGGTCTATAAATGTGAAAGCAATGCTAGGGGAGGGTGATGGCATATTGAATGCAAACTGTCAGATGGTCCCTTTTGGAGTATGTTTGGGGTAATAGATGATTCTTCTGGGTCTTTTGAGGTTCTCCTGCAGAGTTGTTCAGGATAGTAGAATCTTAAATCTGGAAAGGACTGTGCCAGAGTCATTGAGTCCACCCGCCACCCACACACTTGGTGAAGGATTTGCCATGGGTCAGAGAACTGCAGATAGCAAGTCCTGTGCGAATGATGTTCTCTATTTTTCATTCTCTTTTTTTAATGATTTTTTAAATATTTTTTTTTTTAGCATTTGCTGAGAAAATCAATGTCACTGCTGAGTTCCACACTAAGGGACTGACCGTAGCAAAGGCATGGTCGCCTGCCCAGTGCAAGGTGATAGGATCTGTATGCTGCTAGGGGCTCCCATTGTCTGTCTTCAACCCTGTCCTGAACGTCTCTCTACGTCCAGTGTAGAAACTCACCCTGGACGTTCTGCCAGCCGTGTGCTTATAGGAAACATTTCCTCTTTAAAATGCTGTTTAACACATGACCGTGCAGTCCTTGGGGCCGTGCAAAGCGCAACCAAATGTTTTCTTTGGGAGGAGACCCCCATCAGAATGTTTCCCATAATCAATTATACAGAAGGCTTGGTGTGCAGCCCTGAACACATGCAGACTGGATACTCCCTCCACCTCACCCTAGGAGATGGTTCACAGGACTTTGCTGTGTGTTCTTTTTGGGGGGGGGGATGTTTTCAGGGTGTTGGCTGTGGTTGGAGGGTGGTCGCTGGTGGAAGAGGTTGTGAAGAGGGACAGCATGAGCGGAGTTGTGAGTGGGTGAGCTTCCCAGGCCTAGTTCAGATGCAGAGCATCAAGAACAAGGCCTCAGATTGACAGTCGGGGGAGCCGCTGGATTAGCAGAACACTGGGACGGTAATGAGAATGCTGTTCCCTTTGCACACAAGGTCTATGAGGCAAGCCCCCTGGAGGACCTGCACATGGAGGGAAATGGAAGAGGCTATAGGAAACCAGCTAGGCTGCCTGGATTTGTTCTATGACCAAGCCACATTTCAAGCAATTTCCCTCCCCCTCTGCCTGGGGGACGTGTGGCTCTAGCATCAGTGCTACAGGATACACCTGCATTCGACAGGAAATCTCTGCTTAGCAGGGGTGGTCCTTTCGGATGAGAATTAGTTTTGTTTTATTTTCGTTTCCCCAAAGTTATCGGATTTAAATGCAGATTCGAATTACGGATCCCTGTTTAAATCGAGTCAAAGTAAAAAAATAAAAATAAATAAAGATGATTGCACATGAAATGCACACGCTTTTTTAAATAGCGGTGGTAGGATCACTGCCACGTTGGAAAAGGGCATCTGGTCTGCGCCTGCTTAAAATGGCCACTACTCATGTGGAGACCGACTGCCTTTTTCCAAACTGGTGGCGGCTCTGTCGCTGGCGTTTTGGAAAAGAGCGCACATGCACCGAACGGTACGGCGATGGTTTTGTGCAGGCAAAGTAACTTTAAAATAAAAAATAATTTTAAAACAATTTTTTGTTTTTACTGCACGTGCAAAATGGTGACCAAACCGTGCTGCACGTGTGTGCCCCTTTGGAAAGCGGCAGCCACCATGAATGTGCGAAACGGCCACGACACACGCAAAGCTGTTGCTGCCATTTTGGATAAAGGTGTGCATGCGCGAATGGATCGGCAGACATTTGGTGCATGCTCGGTCATTATTATTTTTTATTATTATTTTAGAACTGAAACCGGCTCGGTTAATTCCAGTTTGGTTCAGATGAATCTGTAATGGCTCATTCCGTGCAGTTATGGATTCATCTGAATACAAACTTCCCACCCACGCTGCTTGACTTCGACACACCAGAATGGGCTACAGGCTTCGGGGAGACAGTATCCAGATGAACCAGAATGAACTCTCCAAGATGGGCAAGATGATGATGATGATGATGATATCATTTTATTTTTGTAGTGCCCCCCCTGCCTCCATGGCCCTCGGAGCGCTTCACACGTTACATCAAAGTCAAAACATTGTAAACAATTTAAAACAATGTAATTTAAAATAGTATTAGAAAAATTAAAATAGGGGAAGGAAAAAAGGAGGACGGAGTACAACACCTTGAAAATAAATACGTTTTCAGGTGCTTTTTAAAGGTAAGGAGAAAGGAACGGAGACGGACATCCAGAGGGAGGGAGTTCCACACCGCGGGGCCCGTCACAGCAAAACCCCGATCGCCCGCTGACTTAAGACGCGATGGCGGGATCCCCAATCAGTGGGTGGTTCCTGAATGCAGATGCTCATCAGTGTGAGGCTCCAGAAGAAGGTCTCGAATAATAGCCAGAGCCTAAGTCGTTGAGGGCCTTGAAACCAGTAGCGTGATCTTAAACTCAGTCCGTCGTTCTACAGGCAGCCAATGCAGAGAGCGCAGGGCGGGTGTAATAGGGTCACGGTTGCGCCGTGGTGCCGCATTCTGAAAAAGCTACAAACAGCAGATAAGCACCGTAGAAGAGGGAATTACAAAGATCAAACCTCGTAGTCACCAGCGCAAGCTCTACCCGAGCATCATCCTACACCTCCCCCCCTCCCCCCCTTTGCAATAATCCCCAGCCCCCTTTTCTGCCAATACCCATTTCAAGAGAACAGATTTATTGGATGCACGCAGCCAGAGGGATGTTCATCTACCCACAGTCTCGGTGCAAACATGGTGTGGCATCACGGTTTTTGTTCACACCATTAGAGTAGAGTCACCAAGTGACAGTCCTGTGTGTTGTATTGGAAGAGGCTTTTTTAAGTGCATAAGTGCATGTTTAGTCTTGGAAGGAATGCTGTATCGTTTTTACACACACATTTCTCCTGGGTGTTTGCTGTTACATCCTGAACTTTCTGTGTGTCTAAATCACTCACCCAGATCTTAAACATCTGGCTCTTTGAACTTCTGCGTAGAACTTCTCCCAGAACTTTTGTGTGTAAAAGGTTCTCCTGGTAAACTGCTTTGCTCTGGGCAGCTGTGGTCACTTGGTTTCCATGGCAGCCCCTCACGTCTACAGCTGCGGCTACTTTAGGCTGCCTCAGGGCTGTGTGTGTGTGAAAAATGCATCCACAACTTACTTGTGGGCTTGTAAACCCAGAAGATTGAAACTTTAACGTGTGTGTAAAAATACCCAGTGTGAGCTTTACGGTATAGGCTCATTTCCAAGTATGCTGTTGGGAGTAGGTTTGCTCTCTGAATGAATCTCTCCAGCTAGTGTGCAGCCTTGTTGTTGTATGGCTTCATAGGTGCTGGACTTTGGTGTTTGGGTTGAGAGTTCTGCATGAGGAGAACTAGGAGCTGGGAGTGAATGGTCTATTGGCTACTTCGAAGAGACCAAGGTTGGCCACTGTCGGAGACAGGATGCTGGACTAAGTGGACCATTGAGCTGACCCAGTATGATGGTACTTACATTCTTAGGAGTTTGCCAATCTGTTTGTGATAGGTCAAGAACAGGTGGAAATAAACAACGTACTCACTGAAGTCACTTTTACACGAGACACAAAAGAAGTGCCTTTGAAGCTGCGCCTTCAGGGAAAAGTCGCGTGGAGGGTGTTTGTTTATACGTTTCCTGCGCTACCGGACGTTACGTGCTGCCCTCACTTTGCAGGCTTTCAGAACATGCCTCTTCAAATCACCGCATCTCCGGCCGCCGCCACCACTGAGAACGGGTGGCACATCACTCCCGGTAGCGCGGGGAGTGTGTAAACCCATCCCACGCGACTTTCTTCTTGAATGCGGGGCTCCGGAGGCGCTTCTAAGCACCTCCTATAAAAGTGGCCTAAGTCACTGGGCGTTCCCAGATGTAACAATAAATCTATGGCGATTCATTGCATGTTGAAATATCCCAGTCTGATAGCTGCTCGTATGGACGTTCCTATGTTTGCCTGACTTATACCATGTTTCTATAGGCATTTGTGTTACCACAGAGTACAGTCTACGCAGTACACTTGACTATGGCCGTTTTTAGACGTGCACTGAGATCAGGCGCGGGAGCGGCGAAAGAGCCGTGGCGCTGTTTTACACGAACCGAAAGCGGAAGTTGTGCGCGTGATTGGCGGCTGCGCATTCTTTTCCGGCCGCGTATGACCCTCCAGAGAAATCAGGCCGGTTCGATCGCAGTTGGCAAAGAATGCGCGGCCGACGATCACGCGCACAACTTCCGCTTCCGGTTTGTGTAAAATAGCGCCGCGGCTGTTTCGCCGCTCCCACGCCTGATCCCTGCTGCACGTCTAAAAGCGCCCTACGTGTAATACGTGCAAGCACTAGTTACAGGCAGCCCACCCCAATGGCATCTGGAAATGCAATTCATGATACACGCATTATAGGTTCCATGTTTTGCAGAATCAATATGTGCTTGACTGTGATGAGCGACTAAACTTACATCTGGTCGCAGGCACCCTATTTCTTTTCCAAGAGGAACATAACTTGTCAGCCCTGAATTGGGTACTCACTTAGCAGAGAAAGTGAGATGCGATGACATGACAGAGTTTGATGGACAAGTTGTTTTAGGTTTTTTCAAGAGCTCTTTCCAAGCGAACGGCTGCAGTACAATGAGGGGGGAAGGGGGCGGTAAAACTGCAGAGAGAAGAGAGGGAGGGAATTCTTTGGTTTCTCTCAGAGTCTGTTCCAATGCTTACCCACCACACCGGCTGAAGCAGTGTGACAGTCACACCCTCAATATGACCAACCCTGCATCCGTTTATTCCTTTTGTTGTCAGAGCAGAGAGCACCCCCTCCCCCAAGTGTGAAGTGTCCTTGGGCAGCTGCTATGGGATGTGCACTTTTTTTTAATTATATTGATAACAATAGCAATGTTCTTGTTTTTGGTATCGTTGTTGCAATAATGATAACAAAGATAAATAATAATGAAATCAATAACAATGACAAGTTAATGATTTTGTTATTGCCTGGCAGGTGTTTTTTGGAGGGAAATGTGGAGAGGGAGGAGGGAGCAGACATCTCGGAGCCAGAAACCATTGTTGAACTCTTGAACTGGGCCTGTGATAGGAAGGGAAGGACCTGATGGATTTAATCGCTGGCCAATGAGCAGTGCAAGTGTGTCCCAGATAGTTGAATAGCACCCTGTGATTGCTCGATGCCTCCTGCCTTCCAGAACCAATCATGGGGGATCCGGGGAGGGCACTGCAACCCTTGGTGTTGCAGGGCCAGGCTGTTTGACTCTTGTTCTGTGTTAGCTCTTGCTGTGTCAGGTTGCACTTACAGAACTGGTGCTTGCACTAAAAATCTTCCATAGCCCTCAGTGTTATATCTTATCTTTCCTTATACCCTTTATTTTTACGGGTGTGGATGTCATTTTCCTTATTACAATAATGATAACCAAAATTGTCATATTCGTTATCATTATTACAATAACCAAAATGACAAATAATAATAATGAAAATAGAAACAAAAACGACTCTTTTTGAAATAAAGGGAAAAAACTGAAAAATGTATTTCTGACTATAATGTTTATGTTTCATATTCAATTCTGATGAAACTTGGGGAGATGTTACCCCCAACAGAAGGCACTAAGTGTACCAACTTTCGAAAAGGTTAGATAAAGGGAACCGATTTTAGAAGTAATTGAATGTTGTGATTTTAAGAAAAGCTCCACACATATTTATGGCTTTGTTTCCGCTTGAAATCGATACCAAGAACAACACTGATAACGAGTAATGAAATTTCATTATTAATGATAATGAAAATTACAGTTTTTAATAACTAAAATGAAAATGAAAACCGGCACGAGTCCTGGGTCACACCCCTGGCAGCTGGCCGCAAGTGACCCTAGATGGGTCAGCCTCAGGTGTAATCATTGAAGCGTCCACTGTTCTTTCTTGAAATGTTCCTTCATCCTCAGCCTCTGGAATGCAACTGACTTTGGCCTCTGTTCACCCCACGTTCCCCTCCAGGTATTTCTGGGCAGCCGTGGTGCCAAAGGGAACATTTTTCAAGCAGGTTTTTGAAGTGCCCACGAAAAAGCAACAAGCCCCTGATTGCGTAAAACCTGTTTGCCGCTTCCCAGGGGGAGAGCGGCCTGTTTTTGTGCCCTGCAGCTCCAAGGTGGGAAAATGTTTGATGTGTGCGTTTGCTTTCCTTGGGACCCTCACAGGGAGCCGCTCTGTGTGGAACATTAAGTACGTTTCAGAAGCACTGATTGGGAAGGAAATACAGACCGTCGCCCCTGACAGAGACATCGCCGTGTGCTTGGTAACCTCCAAAGTGCTTCCAACGACCACACCATTTGCACATGAGACCAGCTTCTTTCAGGCACTGTTGGAGAACTGTCCCCTCTCCAAGGGTCAAAAGGCTGTGCCGCTCAAAATATATTTTCTACCACTCTGAACCGGAAGAATGGATTTGAAATCTGTTCTAAAAATCAGATGGATGAGGCCGACGAAATTGGACATCCCACTGATCCCGAAGGGGAATAATTTATTGGAGTCAGCAGTCTGAGACAGGAGGGTCAGGGCTCCGGTTGGAAATACTATGTGCTTTCATAATTAATAATTAATTGTATTGTCAGAAGGCCAGAACCCAGACTGGAATTTCCCCCAAGATATTATACGAGTCCAGATGCTTTTGCAGCTGTCCTGTCACGACCTTCCCAATTACTTCTCTAAAAATGGGAGGTTGGAGGCCGGGCGATAATTGGCAAACACTCTAGTATCAAAAGACAATTTCTTGAGAAGGGCGTGAATAAATAACATAGCATGACATTTCTGCGCCAGGGAGTGGAATGAAGGCAGCAGCTGCTAATTCTGACGTTTCCACACTCGAGTCTCTGCAAGAGCTGAAAGGAGAGTACCTGCACAAATGGGGTTACCTGTCAAATTTCCGATACTTGAGTCGACTCCAAAATATTGGGTACTGATCGGTACCTGATTTCAACCCAGTTCGAGTACCCAATGTCCTGGCATGTCAACTTCCAACCCTGATGTTTTTTTGGGTTTCCATCCTGACTTTTTGGTTTCTATATATATAAAAATATTTAAATATATATAAATATTTAAAAAGTCAGTACTGGAAATTACCAATTTTGGGGGTATCCAGGTACCCAAATGGTAATCGGATAGCCCGTCGAGTGCCTCCTGCAGGAATTACCCAATGGTAGCAAACGAACTACCTCTTTCAGATTTCGTTTTGCAACGTTGATAGTGCAGTTTTCCATATTATTAGCATGGAATAAATACCGTGCAGCCTCCTGCACCCAAACACCTTCGGGGACCAAGGTGTTTGCCTGGATAGTAGATAAGGGGGTTTCAAAGCTGATGGATGCTCTCGGTGCTTTGCAGCTGTCCAGGCCTGGATTGGGTTGTTTGGTAGCTAACAGGGGAAATAAAACATTTATGGAATACAGGTGATTCTGCATCTGAGAGGTCTGGATAGTAGAAGCTATACTGTGGGTGCTTTCACATGTGACGGGTCCTGCCACGGCCAGCGCTCTTCCTGGGACTCGGCTCAGCCACTGAATAAACGCTACAGTGGCCGGGCCAGGGAGACACACGGACGTGTGTCTTCACATCACTGCCCCCCACCCGTGACTGGTGGCGGTGTTTCCGTGGCTGCCTGGAAACGCCGCCACTTGAACCGGAGTAAGTACAGCTGTCATCTGAGACGGTCTGTTTAACCCCCGGTCGGGCAGCCCTTACCCGACCGGTGGTGGTGACACTTACCCTGGGCTGTGAGTTGGGGATGGTCCTGGCTCACAGCCCAGGCTAACACCACCACTGACTGGGTAAGCACCCATGCTAACATCTGGCGAGCGCATTTAGGCCTGACGGCGGCGCCCGGTTTAATCGGTGCTAAAGTGCATCAAACTGCCACTGTCCCATCTGAAAACCCTGTGTGTTTCAGACTCTCAATGCAACACTTCACTTAAGGTCGCTTCTGGGATCCACATTCAGTCCTCCTTCAGAAAAAAAACAAACCTTCTGGTTATCTTTTCTCTCTGAGTGCATTGAACTGGGCCAATGTCCCCAGGGCGATGAAATTTGTACTTATTGGCGGGTTGCTGCAGGTTTTCTTTCCCCCGCTGGAGAGGGGGAAATTAAATCTTTTTATCCATTCTTTCTGGCACAACCCCAAGGTCACCCAGGGATGCGTGGCAGGACCTGAATTTACCAGCTAGGAATTTGCTTTATATATAAATATACCTAATCACTCCCAGACAAGTAGGGGCTCATCATCCCTTCGATGGCTGAGTCGCTCAAATGTTTGAGCAGAAAACATCACGGTTGGTAACGGGGGAAGGTGGGGCTCAGATTTCCAGCTTTGATTTCCCTTATCGCAGCAGATAAGTTCTGCCCCCGCTCCGCCCCACTTACAAGCACTAGGGAGTGTAGGTGGGGGGAAATGTTTTTTTTTTCCCACCTAGGGGGAACTGGCCCGAGGCTTTGGGCAAACTGAAGGCTCATGGGATGGTGGTAACCTGTAAACATTAGGATTTTTCAGACTGCCAGAAAGTCCCGGGATCCAACCCAGAAATGTCTGATTGCAAGAAAATAACACAGTTGCAGTGACACTTGGCTAATTCCTTGGCATAGGAGTTTCCAGTAATCTTTATCTTTCGCTTCCTTTATATTGATGTTTTTAGACGGGAGACATTTCTCCCGCAGCTTAAAAATGAGGTTTGGGGAAACCCCTGCGGGGTGTTTGCGCGTGTTAGGGTTGCTGCCGAGTTTGAGAGCCCAAACATAATGTCCGTCCCTGTTAGGAGGTTGGAATGGGGGCAAGTGTAATGAGTTGACATCTGACAAGTAAAAAGATGGTGGGGACTTTGATTCCAGAGGACGCAGAGTTAGTATGCTGGGGTGTCTTTTTCACATTGTCTGTGACTTGGAAAAAGGCAGGACTGGCTGATTCACTGCATTCAGGGACCTGAGTTTGCTGCATTTCCCCCATTGATGGCAACATGGAAAACCCTGTGAACACAGGTCTGTGATTACATGGCTCTGCCCCCTGATTGGTAGTATGACTAAGGCAAATCCTAGAACTCCTCTCTTAGTGTCCCCATCTGTGAAATGGGTACAGCACAGGATGCTCAGCTGGCAGGGCAGTGAGACATCACTCCATTGTGTATTTTACGGCGTTTCTAGACACCTTAAACGATGGAGCAGGGGGAAAGCTAGAGCAGGGGCAGCCAGCTTCAACCCAGGCTTAGGAGGGAGAGGTGAGCTGGACATCGGAGGACAGGCACGGCCCCCTTTTATTCCAGTCACCGCCTCCCCCCTACTTGGTCACGAGAGGGCTTGACCTCCCCGACCAGCCAGGCAGCTGGAATGAGAGTGGCCTAGTTCACACAAAGTTAGCGGCACTGATGGACATCGGGCCATGTTCTTATCTTCTATAGTTATTAGGAAAAAGCAGACTTTAGGCTGGACCCAGGAGAGATTATCCCCCTCCCCGACTGTTTAATGTGTCAATAAAGTGTGCAAGTTTGTGTGTGTCTTCTTCCGGGGCGCGGGGGCAAGAACTGTTTCAATGCGCGATAAGCACTCATCCCCGATATTTGGTACTCATCTTAAAAATGCCCTGCCTGTCATCTCAGCTTGTAGTTATGGGGTTAAAACCCAAACTGCTCTCCGGTTTGAACAAGAAACATATTTTGCATTCTTGAAGGCCTCTCTGTGCCCGGTTGTCTGCGTGTTCAAAGGGCAGCGCAGGGGCCTGTTTTGAAATGCCATCCGGCTGGGATTGCGTTTTCTTTTCAGAGGCATTCAAGCGCGCTCCGTCCTCTTTGTCAGAGTCCAATCGGTGCTGCTGGGAGCAGGGGCACCGGCAGCCAAAGAGCTTTGGCTGAATTTGGGGCAGTTGAACGGAGCCTGCAACCCATGGGAATTTGTTCTCTGCGGTGGAACGCTGCCTGCTTTGGGGCTAGAGGGCTGGATCTTTGGGAGTTTTGACTTCCAGTCTGCACACAAGGTTAGGAATGAAGGCCATATCACTCACGGAGATAACCAGAGGCCTGTGAGAATAGGCAGACATTGGGCCTATCCCCATCTGAACTGTAAAGAGAGAACTGGGTTGGGATTTTCTGCAGACTCAGATGGCAGAGTGTCTCCCACTGCTGGTCTCCAGCTGTTACAAGGAAGTTGCATTCTCCCAGGTTTGGATATCCAAAATCCAGTGCTCGGCGTGCTTCCGATACAGCTGCTGTGACCCTGCTGTCCATTCCTGCCGGGAGGGCAGTATGGTTCAATGGGGAGACCTAGCAGTCAGGAAACTAGCTCTGCCACTAAATTCTGACTCTTGTGCGGGGATTCATTAATGATTTGGAAAAGGGTGTTAAGAGTGAGGTGATCAAATTTGCAGACGACACCAAGTTATTCAAGATAGTTAAAACATGAGCAGACTGTGAGGAACTGCAACAGGATCTTACGACACTGAGTGCCTGGCACCCAAATGGCAAATGAGATTTAATGTGGATAAGTGCAGAGTAATGCACATAGGGGAAAATAATCCAAATTATGCATACACAATGCTGGGTACTAAGCTAGGAGTTACCACTCAGGAAAAGATTCTGGGGGTGGTTGCGGACAATACAATTAAATCCACAGCGCAGTGCGCAGCAGCAGTCAAAAAAGCAAACAGAATGTTAGGAATTATTCTGAAGGGGCTAGAGAATAAAACTGAGGATGTCATAATGCCTCTATACAAATCAATGATGCGACCGCACCTGGAATATTGTGTGCAGTTCTGGTCACCCCATCTCAAAAAAGACACAGCTGAACTGGAAAGGTGCAGAGAAGGGCAACAAAAATGATCAAAGGCATGGAAGGGCTCCCGTATGAGGAGAGGCTTGGTAGGTTGGGGCTCTTCAGTTTGGAGAAGAGACGACTGAGAGGAGATATGATAGAGGTCTATAAAATCATGAGTGGGGTGGAACTAATAAACAAGGAGCAGTTATTTACCCTCTCAGCTAGTACTCGAACTAGGGGACACTCCATGAAACTCATGGGTGGCAAGTTTAAAACAAATAAAAGAAAATATTTTTTCACTCAGCGTATAATTGGGTTCTGGAATCTACTGCCAGAGGCTGTGGTAAGGGCCAGTCCTAGAGATGAGTTTAAAAGAGATTTGAACAAGTTTCTGGAAGATAGGTCCATTAGCAGCTATTAGCCAGACAGGATCAGGGAACATGACGGGAGCTGGGGGTAAACAACAGGGAATGGATCCCCCATTGTGACCTGTTGGGTGCTTCTCCCAAGCCACCGTGATTGTCCGCTGTCGGAGACAGCATGCTGGGCTAGATGGACCATTGGTCTGACCCAGTAATGGCACCTCTTATGTTCTTATGTGCTTACGATTTGAGCTGGGATGATATTTCATGGCAAACACAGGTTTCGTTGAAAAGAGCTGACATGCTGCTTTCCGGCGAGGTGGGAAACATATTGGGTGGTAACAGGCGCCCCATGGTGACGTACCAGCTCCTACTTGGCCGGGGTAGGAACCAGGCCCACACCTGTTGGGTCACAAACAGATGGCCTGCCGTGATGGTGGCCCAACTGGGCTGAATCGGGCCCAGCTGGGACAGCGTTACGTATGTTTTTACCCATAGATTCATTCAGGTGCCATGTTTTCGTCAACCCAGAATTGATGAAAATGTCGTAAAAGTGTCAGAAGCAGAGGTGGGGAAAACCTTTCCCTCGCAGGGGCCACTTTAGAAATAAATACAACTTTCAAGGGCCATGGAGATACAGGGAGGGGTGTTTAAGTGGTGTAGTCAATAAAAGGAGGGCCCAGATCATGGATTTTGTGCTATGGATCTATACCCTATCCCTGTGGGCGTGCCGTCATCTCTGCTCAGTCTTTCAGTGATTGGGGATAGAAACTGGATCAAGAAACTAGAAGGGGGCATGGCTCACATTTGACTCCCAGGCCTGAGATTCCCCATTCCTGGAACTTGTGCTGAATGTGTTCATGTATTCCCTTCCCGTAGAGGGAGCCAGTGTAGTGTGGAGAGGAGGGGCTGAACGTGATCAAAGTGATGGGCAAGGTGGAGGACTTTGGCAGCAGTGTTGAACGGAGATGAGGGAATGAGATCAGAGCAGGAGAGACCAGTAAGAAGGAAGTTGCAGTTATTCAAGGTGAGAGATGACTAGAGCATGGACTAGGGTTTTCTCAGTGGCAACAGTAAGGCAGGGCCAGAGTTTAGCGATATTATACAGAGCAAAGTGATGAGATTTAGCAACAGCCTGGATCTGAGGCGTAAAGGAGAGGGCGGAGTCAAAAGCTACATGCCTGAGGAACCAGCTGGATGGTGACTCGCTCAACGGAAATTGAGAGGGAAGTAGGAGGGGAATGTTTTGGTGGGAAGATGAGGAAGTCGGTTTTGGCCGTATTAAGCTTGAGTTGGCGGTGAGTAGAGTTGGTCAGCAGGGGACAGGGAAGAGGGCTGCTGACTCCCTCCACTTTCCGTTGCGTTTGCTGCCCTCTGTCCCCCTTCCCTTACCCTTCTTGCTTCCCTACCCACTGCCCCGCTTCGCACCGTGCCCAATTACAATTACTGTGTATTTGCCAAGTTACCGAGGAGAGGCCAAAAACTCGAGCCCGATCTGTGGAGACTCGGAAATACTTGAGAATCATTTTTTTAGTACTCGGTTCAGCCCTGTTTTTGTTGTAGCCTAATGATTAGAAAGGTGTGAAGTGCTGAGTACCCATGCAGCCTGGGGCGTTCTGATCTCGTCTGCTAGGAGCTTCCATTGACAGGTCTGCCTTTTGCATGGCCTGGGTGAAGGAACAGAAACTCTTCTTGCTATGCGTCTTGGGTTCAGATGCTGCAGGGACTGGGGCCATAAGGGCATGGGTCAGAGCTGACTGGGAAGAGCCTCGCCATTGGCATTAAAAATGAAAACAGAAAATGATGTCTTCAAAATTTTGTTCCGTAGAAAACAAAACAAAATTACATTTTGACTCCTTTTTGCTGGGACTGAAATTCAGGCGGAAATCATCACAAAATAGTCCGTGAAATTTCATCAAGAAGAAAAGGACGTCACTGACACTGGATTTTGTTTAGTGAACTTTTGTTCTGTTAACAAGATGTTGGCCCATCTTCTAGAGGTGGAGAGCTTTGATTGGATCAACTGTTGTTGGTGGAAATGTGCAAGATTTCTGATCTCCAGGGTACTTCCTTCCTTGCCTGAGGAAGGACTCTGTGAGGTCCGAAAGCTTGCACATCTCCACCATCAGTAGTTGGTCCGATAAAATATATCATTCAAACTATTTTGTCTCCACCTCTGTCACTCGGGCAACCATACTCTCTCTGGAGCCCATCTTTTAGAATTATTGATATTATTATGAATAATAGCAGCCTTACGTTCCACCAAAATCGAAAACAAGAGTGTCTCTGTCCTTCATTAAGAACATGAATTGATCTTCTGGAACCACCTAAAGGATTCATTCCGACACCTCGCCTCCCCTTAGTTTATTGGTGTCTGAATGCCTCGGCCAGCTCTCAACATCCCACCCAATAATTGCCAGGAGCAACCGATGCCCACGCTGCCTGCTCCATGTTTCCAGCTCCGAGGCATTGTCCCTACTGAACTGCCCTTCCCTGCTCTTGGGAAGTTTGCAGTTCCGCTAATCTAAATAATTTCCCACTGCAGATAAAAGCTTTGCTACTAGCCCTTCAGCTTGTGTCCTTGTGTGATCTGGGTCGCCGAGCCCTGCCCTGCTGTTCTCAAATTAGATTCCCCCGTCCTCCCGGCTTAACTTTAATTTCAGTGATTCGTCACACCTTGTAATTAATTCTTCACCTGGATTTTTTTTTTTTTTATCCAGCGGATTCCAGCTTGGTAGCTTCTCAAGGTATTTCTGCTTTAAGAGAGGAGGCTCAGATGGCACCTGCTCACAGTCGCAGCCAACACATGTTCCTGCTGAACCTTTAAAGAGAGAGGCTGCTTTTCCATAAACCTGTACCTCTCCATTCAGCTTCATGTTTTCCCGAGCCCTGCTGGGCTGTACGTACAGTACAGGAGGAAGGGGCCGCTGCCAATTTAACAACCAGCCTATTTTATGAACTCTGGCAGGCAGCTCTGGTTTCTGAATGGGAACAGGCTTGCAGCAGCTTGTTCTGGGCATGATGCTTGCAGAGGAATTCTCTGCTCCAAGGCTGCCACTTTACCCATCTCAAAGTGGTGTTAAGCATTAAAAACAGGACCTCCCTGCAATGCCAGTCAAGTTGCAAAGAGCCTCCAGGAAGCCCTCTTCAAAGCCAGGAGTCCCAAGTAGTCTGGCAGTGCTGCCGGGTGCCAATGAATCAGCTACAGCCAACGCCGAGACTCTACAGCGTCTACTGCTGAAACAGATCCCAATTTATTTATTTTTAAGTGCAGCTGATATCCGGTATTCTGGATAGTTTGGCGATTCTTCGGTAACAGAGCTGAAATGATTATCCAGTTTAGTACTCACGGGTAATACCCACATTTTCAAGTGGGCTACCCCATCATTGATCAGGTCCCCAACTACGTTAAAAAAATGGTACTGTTACCAATTTTTCTGTTGAAAATCTGTTACTGGTACTGTTTCTGGTACTGTTATCGATTTACTGTTACCGATTTTTCTTTTTATCAATCAGTAAATCGGGACAGAAACTCAAAAGGCTGGGATGGAAGATTATCGGGACCAGAAGTCAATATTCCGGGACCAGAAGTTGGTTTCCCAGGACACTGGGTACCCGATTAGTAACCAAAACTACCAAGGCAATTTGCGTACTTGAACTTCAAAGAGTTTATCTGTTTTTTAAGGGTACTTATTTCAGCTTTGTGCAGTAACTACCTGGATACTGTGGAGGTTAACCGCCGGTTAACCGCCAAACCAGATTATCAGACATTAACATTTATCAAATTGCCATTTACCGAAATTCTGCATAACTGAACCTGTCCAGTGAGAGGGAGTTTAAAAAAAAAAAAATGGACAAATTGTACTGGGGTAGATGGTAATTTGGTTTGCCAAATATCCACTAGAAGCTAACCAGATGCCATTCGGTATCCAACTGAATATTGGTAGATAGCACGGTATCCAGCCGGATACCGGAGAGTAATAGATCCTGGTTTCAGCTCTAATAGAGTCCTGGACCATGGGACAAATCTCAAGTCATGAAGATTTCTTATAGACCTTCCATGGGGCAGGAGGAGGCTTGGAATGAGCTGCCCTCCTGTCCCACAGCCACCAAATTTAAGAGTCTCAGGCCTCAAGGCACAAGAAAACTGAGCGGTTCCTCCAGATTGAGATACTATCTCTGGTTAATGGGGTGACTTGGATGGGAGGGGGTAATTGCACACATTTTCCTAGTCCCCCATATAGCTCTTGATTATTTCAGAAGGAGGTTGTTGATGCTTCCGAAGGCCTCTCTTCACCTTGCTGATGATCTGCGCCTGCGTAGGCTTTTGCAATTTCATTTGGAGTAACTTTGTGCCGGTAAAACCTCCCTTTTCTTATGCCAGCTTTGTACGAAATGTCACTGTTAGGGAATTTGAAATGAAAATACGATTTGCCTCATGTCCCCAGGGCCAGTTCACCTCTTGTTTTCCTTGTGGCGCTGATAGATTTTCAGCCTGTCAATGGGCGGTCTTTCCACCTGCTTCTGGAGTGCAACCGTCAGTCTTCCCAGACACCTTCCCTGCAAGGAAGGTCATTTTTGCTTTTTGCCCTGAAAGAGGAAATATTTATCTATTTGCTTGTTTGTTTAGTGACACCAGTGTCAATCAGTAGTACAGTGGCACTCATCATCAATAGTTATAGACAGGTCCCGGCCCCAAGGGACTTACAAACCAAGAACGGCAAGGGAGGGGAGACTCGGGAGAGGTGAACGTGGGGAGGATGGCTGAGACGAGAGCTCGTGTTCCCATTCTGAAAGGAAATTCTGGTCTTATGGGAGCCCTTCCGAGTGTTCATCAGTATTTTGTCAGCCTCTGGTCGTGATTCTGTGCTTCCGCCATTGTCAATATTGGTGCCTGTGATTTAATTTGTCATTTTCCATAAGTTTCATCACTTTCCAGCATTTTTTGTCATTTTTCATCACTTTCTGGCATTTTCCTGGGATTTTCACCACTTTCCGGGACTTTTTGTATATTTTGGGGACTTTTCAGGACGTTTATGACAGTTTTACAGCAGCTTTACGGCAATTTTCAACACTTCCCCAGCACTTAGCCAGTACACTTGCATCTCCGCAGCCCCAGGAATGCGTGGGGCACACATGGGTCTTGGAATCAGCCCTGTAGCAGCTCTGTTCAACTTGTGACAAGTAACAGGAGGGGGAAACAGCGGAAAAGCCACTAAGATTCCACGACATATGAATGACCTGTTTCCAACGGAAACAGCATTCACTGCAATTTGTCATTTCAGGCCTAATTAGGAAGAGACAAGGAGACATTCATGAAGCTGAAAAGTTGCAGCTGCATGTGCTTAACTTAGTGATTAGGGAGGAGAAGGCTTTTGAGGGAAGAGGACGCAATTTCCTCCTCTTCAGGAGCTGGGAAAGACCTGACGGAAGAGGTAGGTATTCATGAGGGATCTGATGGTTGGGACGGAGGGAGCAGAACGAATGTATCCAGGGAGGGAGTTCCAGACCTGGGGGGCAGCAGCAAGGGAGTCAGATTTACAAGTGCGGCTACATTTTTGCAGGGCTTCAACGAGAATAGGGGCTGCACCTCAGGGCACGAAGCCATTGCTTGGTGAGAATTCCTGTGACGTCCTGGTACTCCATGTGTACCCGTAACCTGGTCTACTAGTAATAATTTCTATAGCGCTGCTAGGCGTACACAGTGCTTTACAGTCACAGATATTTGGAGAAAGGTCCACGTCCAGTGGGCTCACAATCTAACACTGCTTTTAGACGAGGGCACTGAAAGCGCCTCCGGAGCACGCGTTAGCAGAGAAGCTGCGCCGTGCTGCCGGAAGTGACGCTGTGCAGAGGTGCGGTCTAGAGACCTCAATTTTCAGGTCTCTAGAATGCGCCTCTGCACAGCGATGCGTCTCCGGCCGCCTCCGTTGCCGGCAACAGGGAGAACGTCACTTCCGGCGGCGCGGGGCGGCGCGGCTTCTTGTTAACGCGCGGCTCAGGAGGCGCTTCTCAGCGCCTCGTCTAAAAACGACCTAAGATGAACACGGGTGATGCAAACACAGGGAAAGACAGACACACACACGGAGAACTGAGGCTGAAAGGTTGTGACTTGCCCAAGGTCACCCAGTGAGCTGATGGCTTGGGTAGGATTCAAATCCTGGCTTCCCAGCCAGGACCAAGTCCAGCACCTTATCCATTACCCCACTGGCTCTCTAGGCTGAGAGGATGTGACTTGCCCAAGACACCCACTGAGTTTATGGATGCCTGGGGTGGGATTTGAACCCGGGCTTCCCGGGAACAAGTCAAGCACCTTATCCACTACACCACAGTGGCTCTCAGCCTCCCCTAGACGCATTGCACCCCATCGGTCATTGCAGCAGAGGTTCAGGAGGTCACGACGTGGGGGTCATGACCCCAAGGGGGAATTGCGCCATCTGCAGGTGGTTTTGCATCCTGTCTGGTACTTGATAGAGTGTGCACATCTTTGCTTTTGTATGGGGGTCACAGGATTATATGTAATGGGGGGGAGGGGGGTTGCATAGGCAGTAGTTTTGTAACCACTGCCCTGCAGCACGACCCCAGGTTCCACAGAGACCGGCTGGCATGTACAGCCAGTTGAAGGGGAAAGAGGCTAGAACGATGCAGAGGAAGCACTGTCAGTGATTCAGGTCTGGGATCCTGGAGCTCTGCCGCTGACTTCCTGATCAGCCTTGAATGAAGTACTTAATCCCTCCATGTAAAAACAGGCATAGTGATCCCTTCCCACTTCACAGCAGCGTTGAGAGGAATAAATCGTACACTACAGAGGTCTAGAATGCAGCTCATTCAAAGCCCTCTCTCTGCATGGTTTTGTCCTTGGAGGCTTGTTCTAAGCAGACAATTTG
Source organism: Sphenodon punctatus (assembly GCA_003113815.1). Classification (NCBI taxonomy): domain Eukaryota; kingdom Metazoa; phylum Chordata; class Lepidosauria; order Sphenodontia; family Sphenodontidae; genus Sphenodon; species Sphenodon punctatus. The sequence continues at coordinate 1,890,015 of QEPC01009702.1, forward strand.
CTGAGGAATGCTTCCATCCTGGCTGACCAGCTGCCTATCATGGGAATCTGGACAGCAGCCAACATGAGAATTCGTGTTGTTCATCCTCAGCCCCGACCCTCTTGTTGTTTTTAAATAATTTCTATAGCACATTTAGCGTTCTAAGTGCTTCACGATCTGTATCTAGTTCCCCCTCACAATAGCTCTGTGAAGTGGGCTATTATTCCTATTTTGCAGATGGGAGAATTGAGGCTGAGAGAGAGCAAATGGCTTGCCCAAGGCCATCCAGTGGGTTATTGGCGAAGTCAAACGTTGAACGCTTATCTCCCAGGTCTGAGCCCAAAGCTTTATCCCTTAGTCACACCGGTTTATCGCTTGCCCCCTTGCTTGCGCTGTGCTGTTTGCTTGGGTCCGGAAAGGCTGGTTGTAATTTCACATGGGTGAGGAGTGACTCAGCAGAGCGGAGTTATGCGTGGGTTTTTCTGCTGCAAGAGAAATGTAAAATACAAGTGCTGGCCATTCTGCTAGAAGTGACGCAAGTATCCACAAACATGGGTATAGCCATCCGATTTCTGGTACCCAAATCAACCCACAACGTCCATGTAGTAATCGGTACCCAATGAATGCTCGATTTAAGTACCTTATGTCCTGAATGGTAACTTCTAGTTCCAGAATATTGACTTACAGTTCATATTGTTTGAGTTTCTGTCCCGACTCTTCAGTTTTCTGTCCAAATTTACCAATCAGTAACTGGAAAAAAAATCGGAAAATTGGTACCTGTAATTACTAATTTTTTAGGGATCCGATTGGTGCTTGGGTAACTCGTTGGGTATCCGATACAGTAGTCGAAAAAGCAGGTATTACCTGTGGGTACTGAATTAGGTTCCTGTTTCACCTCTCTGCACAAAGACACACACCCCGCTATTGTCGCCAGAGAATATCACTCCTCTCGGGGCTGGTGCACTAAACTCTCTTGGCCCTGGTGTCATGCCAGGTTGCCCCATTCTCTCTCCCAAGCCATCTCTTTGGGGGGTGGGGGTGGCATTCAGGTTGTACTGGCCCCTCCAGGATACTGAGCAGGGGGTCAGAATCCCAGCTTGCTGTTGTACAGATCAGATACTCCCTCTGCAAGCCGGTCACTCACCAATGGGCTCTTTTATCTCGTTCTTTCTAGCTGAATCAGCTGGACAAGGCAGCAGACGCCGCTCACACCTTCTTCATGGCAAACCCAGAGCACATGGAAATCCAGCAGGATATCGAGAACTACAAGACAATGGTGGGGAAAGTGAATCTAGTGGACCACGAGGCCAGGCCCCACGTGGTGAGTTGTTGAGAAAACAGCGGGGGGGAAGACTACGGGAGGGTCGGCCAATGTGGCAGGTGAAATTAGCAGGCAGCAAGTCTAAAACATAGAGAAGAATTTGCTCGCACAAGACATGCTCGTCATGTGAAACTCCTTGCCGAGGGATGCTGTGAAGGTTAATATTACGACCAGATTCAAAAAAGGTTTCGATGAATTCCTAGACGATGGTCCGTCAGTGACTGCTCATTGGGATGGTCAAGGGGTGCGGTGTTCTGTTTAGGTGTCCGGTCGCTAGAGTGAGCTGGAGGGACCCATTCTGGCTGCTCTGTATTTATGTTTATCTATTTATTTCGGTCATTTCTATCCCACCCCTCTCGCACAAGGCGACTCGCGACGGCTCCCGATAAAATCAGAATATAAAAATAAACAACAGCAGTAGAAATACATAAACAGCAACAGCAAAACAAAGCATAGAAATTCATGGCATTATAATTCGCAATGCTTGCGCTCTAAGAAAGAGCTCTCAAAGCACATGGGCGAACATTTTGGGGGGTAATTGGAAGGCACCATGGGTTAGTGCCCAAAGACAAAGCTGCAGGGCTATGAAGCTGATCTTAGAGGCTGTGAAGGGACATAAGTGGGAGAGGCAGTCCTTTAAATATGTTGGGCCCAGGCTGTCCAGGGCTTTATAGGTCAACTATACTTGAGCTATACTAGTTATAGGTAACTAGACTTCATAGCCAATGGAAATACTCTCCTTGATTCACCAGACCTTGGGCCCAGCATGGCAATTTCCTTTGTGCGAGTTAGTTAATCTGGCTTGAAAGCCAAGAGTCAACCACCATGTTGCATGGGGACACGGACTTCACCAGGGGAGGCCAAAGATGGCTTCTTGGAGCCCTTCTGGCTAACATTCGCTTGCCTGCTTTGTAGGAGGATTACCTAAAGGGCGTACGACACTACAACAAAGAAGCGTACGAGCTGGCCATCGAGGCCCTGGAGCAAGCGCTGAGGGTTTACTACACTGCTGATGTGGAGTGCCGAGTCTTGTGCGAGGGGCCACAGAGATTTGAGGAGTACGAGTACTTGGAGTACAGCGCCACCCTCTATGAGGCGATTGCGGGTGAGTTGGCTAGTTGGAGACCGGGGCGGAGTGGGGGGAAACTCTAGCTGTACATGTGGGAAAACATCCCTGTAGTAGTTTCAACCTTCGTCAACTTCCTCTTGGGGGCTGCTCAGGGGACAGATGAAGGGAGGGCAGTGGGGGAAAGGTTTCCAAAGCAGCCCCATCCATCATGCTGCACAACAGGCAACACTAATGATGGGGAACTTTCAAGACCGTCAACTTCCCTGCACAACAGGCAACACGACTGCCTCCAGTGAGAGAGTAGGTTTGGTGGAGACAGGAAGTCTTAAGGCGGGAAAACACAAGATACATTTTTTGTTTATTTTTAATGACAGTCCTTAATGCACTTGCTCAGTCTGGCAAAATATTGTCCCTTCAAAATCAATGGCCGTTTTTACACGGACACCCCCCCCCTCCCTGCTGGGTGTGCGGAAGGATGTTCCACCGGTGAGGGCCTCTGTGGAAATGACGCTTGGAGGGGACAGGGATGAGTGTTCTACCGGTGTTCGCCCATGTGAACACCACAGGCGGTGAGTGGAGGTGCGTGCGTGCTCTCGATGCACACCCATCTCCACCCACGGAGCCATCCGACAAAACGGAGGCGGCTCCGTGGGTGGAGATGAGGGGGTGTCCGTGGAAAAGGACACCCACCCATTTACACCCACCGCGGCAGCACACCCATTCCTCGCCGTGTAAAAAGGGCCGATGTTATGAACCTGCTTGTTACTGTCATGTACCTTTTTAAAAATTATTTCTAGAGTGATTTTTTATTCATCCATATTGAATATAGAGGTAACCTTCTCATCCAGCTGGTATTATTTGATATAACCTGCGATATACATGCACATATACATGCACACGCTCTCCGCTCTTCCTCTGTCCCCTCCCTCACTCTCCCTCGTTTCTCCTGCTCACCTAACCGCCTTCGACCCTTCTCCCTCGCTGCCCCCCCATGCCTGGAACTCACTCCCTGCCCACATCCGCCTTACCTCCTCCCTCCGCACCTTCAAATCCCTCCTCAAAACCCACCTTTTCCTCGCCACCTTTCCCAACGCCTGCTAGTCTTTCCCCTTACTCTTACTGTCTGCCCTCCTCTGCTGACTGCTGCTACCAACCTCTCTGTAAACCAAGCCAAGCACACGCACCTGAGACTTCGCATCCGCCTGAATGTTTGTTGGTCTTCTCCCCTGTCTCTCCCAATGTCCCCTCTCCCTGTCTCCCCCACTTTGTCTTTTAGATTGTAAGCCACCGGCAGGGACCACGTCTAATTCGATGTTCTGTACAGCACCAGGCCACACTACTGGCGCTATATAAATGTTTATAATAATAATAATAATAATAACATATGTAGTGAGTCTTTCCTTTCACATCACCTCGCTTTGTATCGCTTGACTTAATATCCAGATAAATTTGATTATGCGGTTGAATTTAATCGCAGGATTAAATTATATGATTGTTCCTCCCATAGTTGAAGGTACAGATATTTCCCTGAATGAATACCCAAATTTTTCTTCATCCCCATTGCAAAATTTGTATCTTTATTTCTTCACATCAGTATTCTGGTCGCTAGTGGTGATTCAGAACAACTGTTCTGTTTTCATGAGCATTCCCATGAAAATTATTATTATTATTATTATTATTATTATTATTAAACATTTATAAAGCGCCAGTAACAACCTGGCGCTGTACAGAACATATAATCAGCTGCGGTCCCTACCTGTGGCTTACAATCTAAAAGACAAGGAGGGGGAGACAAGGAGAGGGGACAGCGGGAGAGACATGGGAGAAGACAAACAAACATTCAGG
>QEPC01009702.1:1896273-1912142 GCA_003113815.1 Sphenodon punctatus
GGTGGTTTTGGATTCGGGCCTCTGTCTGGATCGGCAGGTGGAGGCGGTGGCTAAAGCCGCCTTTCACTAGCTGTATCTGGTACGGGGGCTTCGACCTTACCTCTCCAGGCCCGATCTGGCCACTCGTCCATGCCTTCATCACCTCGAGGCTAGACTACTGCAACACGCTCTACGTGGGGCTGCCCTTGTTTCTGGTTCGGACGCTGCAGCTAGTGCAGAATGCGGCAGCCCGTCTCCTGACGGGAACGGGGCGGCGTGAGCACCTAACACCGGTGCTCCGTGCTCTGCACTGGCTGCCTATAGTGCACCGAGCCAGATTCAAGGTGTTAGTATTGATTTACAAAGCCCTGCACGGCCTGGGCCCCTCATATCTCGGGGACTGCCTCGCCCTCCGCGCCTCAGAGCGATCCCTTCGGTCCACCGGGGGTGCCTTTCTGGAGGTCCCCCATGTAAGACGGGGGGCTACAATGGAGAGGGCGTTCTCGGTGGCCGGGCCACGGTTGTGGAACTCCCTCCCGGAGGAGGCTCGCCTGGCCCCGGGCCTGTTGGCCTTTCGACGTATCTGTAAGACTTGGCTGTTCGCTCAGGCCTTTGGAGGGGAGGGTGGGGTGGGTGGGTTAATTTCTGTGGGGGGTGTTTTAAATTTGTTTTAATTAAGATGTTGTCGATTTTCTTATGTTAAAAAATTGTTTTATACTATGTTGGAAGCCGCCCCGAGATGCCGTAGGCATGGGGGGGCGGCATATATATATAAGGAAATAAATAAATAAAATAAAGAAACAATAAAGTGAGCAAAATACAAAAATATTGAACATGAAAATACCCAAACAAAGATTCAAACAAAGCTGGAATGGAATCCCACTTTGTATCCACTTCCCTAAAATGGATCAAAATATAATGAATTTGTCAAATTTGATATCTGCTCTAGATATTCTTTTCAACCCTAGAGCTAATATCCAGAGGGAAAACTGAACCCAAAGAGGATAACTAAGTAACACTAGGTCACGTGGCGAGTCCATGAGGGCATCCAATATCGGCCTCACATCTTCCAGCTCTTAGCCCTGACTTCCGTCACTCACAAGAGAATATACACCTGAAACGACTGTTCACGGCAAACGCCGTTTTGAACAAAAACGGCCAATTCACCACTTTCCCAATGATGCAGGGAAGTGACCAATTTGTTTGGGTTTTCATTCGGCATTTTCATTGAACCGGACGTGGCAAAAAACGCTGTAAAGCATCAGAAATACCAAAAAGGTCCAAAAGTGTCAGAAATTTGCTGATGGGAATACGAAAAGTGGAAAATGGATGGGGGAAAAAAATAATCCCAAATGGGGAAAAATAGCACAGATATTAAGTGCTGTTCCCAGAAAGATGAGAATTCACATCAATTTCATGTTAGCTCCAAGAGTATCCTTCCTTCCCCCAATCCCCTCCTTACTGCCTCTGTCGGAGGAGAGGCAGCCACCCACGTCTCATCCTTCTTGCCATCGGGAAGGTGGAGAGAGGTGGAATTTGCCGGGCAGTAAAACCATGTGTCTTACTCCGAACAACTAGCACTGGCTACGGGGCCAAGACTGCTGATAAAACAAAGGCAGGTCAGGGGCCACGATAACGGGGAGCCAGCTCATCAGGGCGGTGAGAGATTAGAAATCTACTCGGTGAAATCCACACTGGCACATTGTCCTTCCGAGTTTCCTATTCAGTCCGGAGATACACAAGGCGATGCAGAAAGAGAAATTTCTTCTCCCGAAAGAAGATTGCGTTTAATTGGCAGTAAAAGGAAAGGTCTTCATAAATCACAGCCCTTTTATCCGCGGAAGGCTTAAGTTGGGTCGTGCACTCCCGGAGCCAGTGCCTAATCCCTTCGGGTTAGATTCTTGGGGGTCTTTCCCTTCTGCTATTCAAATGCAGATTGATTGGTGTGACTGGCAGGAAGTGGGCAGCCTAATTAAGCCTAAAGAGAGGGGTAACTATTGGCTGGGGGCGAGGGGGACGCTCTCTGTTTGGAGATAATTTATTTACTGGTTTGCATTCTGCATTTATAGTATTTAAATATGGGAGAAATGCCTTCCCCCCCCCCAAAAAAAAACCCCCACAAAAAACAAAACCCAGATGCTTTCGGTGTGTGTAGCTGAAAGTTGTGTGTGTGTGTGTGTAGCTGCTAGACTAACAAGGGTGTGTGTGCACCCACACAACTGCTACACTAAAACTCTGTTTGAATCTGCACAAAACTGTAGACAACATTGGACGTGCATCAGACAAGCAATACCTGCCCTCCCTCCCCTTCCCCCTTGAGTCTGTGCTTCCAGAATCCAGCCATGCCGAGATCCTTTCTCCCAGACAGAGGGCTCTTTGAAAGGAGAACCTTCTGCTATGAGTGTTTATGAATCAGCCCTGACGTAATCCCATTCCTGGTGCTTTTTGGCATGACTCAAAGTGGTTTACTCTCAGTTTGCAAGGATGCCGGCCGCACCGTCACTGCTTGATGCATGTGCAGTGCTCTCACAAAGGGCAGTGGCATTTCTCCCTAGTGGGATGGGGTGCAGGGGGGAGAGTCTTTTAAGGAATGGCCCGATCAGCAGGAAGGAGTGATATGGTGAGAGTCCAGCCAAGTGCCAATGACTTTGGGCAAGTTCTTAGTAGAACTAGAATACAAGAAGAATCCCATTAGCTCCAGCATGTACCTAAGACTTTCTTGGGACAGGGTGTGGGCCCTCAACAGCTTGCAGAATTGGATCCTTTGTCCTTAGAGCAGATAAAGCATGGGCAAACCACGCTGTGCACCTTGGTCAGATGGACATGGAGTGATGAACCTCGCTGGAGAAGGTACCTCCATGGTCCGCTCCTGTTTTGCATCACAATCACCCGCTCAAGCCGGGAACTGGGACCAAAGCCACAAAGCTCGATTCACAGAGGCCACCAAGCAGCCAACAGATGGAAACATCTGGCTGTGTTTAAAGTTTCTTACATCGTGGAAATTCTGAGGGACATCGCACATGTCAGTAATTGTTAACCCAAGACTCAGTGTTGAGTTTCCAATCCCGAATGTTTGCTGTTTAGTAGGAGAGGCTCCCTTAGGCAATTCTGCCTTTTTGGTTACAACATTTCTGAGGATGTATGGAAATTCACAGGTAATTGTCCCCTTCTGCTCCACACTGATTAAACTCCATCCTGAGTATTGCATCCAGCTTGGGTCCCTTGTTTTAAGAAGGAGAATGACAAGCGGAAGAGAAAGTTCAGAAGAGAGAAGAAATGGGTTGGAAGGAAGGACCTACAAGGAGAGGTTGAAGGATTTCTAGTTTCAAGAAAAGAAAACTCAGGTATACTCGGTTATGGTTTCCAAATATGCTAGAGGCAGTTATAAGCAAAATGTCACCCAACTGTTCTCTGCCACCCCTCAGGATGGGACTAGAGGGAACTGGCATAAATTGAAGGAGAAAAGTATTAGGGAGAATTTTCTAACCATAGTTTGGCAGTGGAACCAGTTACAAAAGAGGCTGTCACGTCCCCATCACTGGGACTCTTTAAAGTAGGCAAGATAAACTCGTCTTGGTGATGGTCAAGGTACACTTGGTTCTTTTCAGATTGACCTAGATGACCGTTTAGGGTACATTCCAGTCCTGAAATTCTCTGGTTCTGTGTCCTCTTACCCTCTCCGCTCTCCAAATCCCTTGAGTGCAAAGGGAGACTGGATTGAGTTTTCACTCAACCTTTAGACAGAGTCTGAAAGCCAGCAGAGAACGTGTTTCATGTCACCCCCCGCCAGCCCATTTGTTTCTTAAAGATTTCCGTTGCTGCAGAGATGCAGCAGGCAAAGCAGGTTTATAAGCATAGTATGGAGAAGGCCGAATACTGGAGTTAGAGCTTGGCCCCTGCTTGCAAATGCAACACCTGCCGGAGGGCACAAATCAGTGGTTCCCGGCCTTTTCCCTGTGTGTCCCTGTTACAAGACTTAACTAGGATCTTGTGTGGCACCAGGCAGCACCCAAAGCGTGCAGAGTGTCTCCAAGATCACTGTGATCACAACCTCCAGCTGAAGACAGTGTGACCCTCACCCAGAGTTTGGCAGCCTGTCGGGTACACACTGTACTTTCCCCACTCTGCCATGCTGCTTGGGACAGATGTTTACCATCCGGCGTACCCAGCCAGAGAGACTGGCTCTCTTTAAAGAAGCCGGGGGCGTAGATGTTTTGCCCAGTTATTCCACTATAATACACATCCCTTCTCCCTGCTTCACTTTGAATGGCTCCATTTAACTTCCTAGCCTGGCTCACTACAGTGCGTTCACCTTTACAGCCTCCCTGAACAGATCCTGTTCCTGCGCTGCTTGAAAAGGAACATCATGTGCGCTGCAGAAAGCTGCAGGGATAAAGTAAAGAGGAGAAAACAGAGCGGAGGTTCCCAAACTGGGCATTATGACCGCAAGTGGGCCCCATGCCATCTGCAGATGGGGTCATGATCCTGAGGCGTAGGCCTGAAACATCCAATCATGGCGAATGCGGTTTCTGTCAGAAGTTCGTGCAACTTGGAAACTTGCCAGCTTTTTTGCTGTTTCCGCTATTTGTCGATATTTTTTTGCAAGTTGACCAGAGCTGCTACAGGGCCGAGCAAAAGCTCCACGTGTGGAGATACAAAAGTGCCGGGGAAGTGCTGGAAATTGCCATAAAGTGCTGGAAAACTATAGAAAAAATCCTGAAACGTGACCCCAAAAGTTTTTTTAAATGATGGGAAAATGCCCGAAACTAATGAAAAATGCTAGAAAGTGACCACATTGACAGGAAATGCTGAAAAATCACAGGCCTTGATATTGACAATGGTGGAAACGCAGAATCACAAAGTGCCAAGTGCTCCTGAAAGGTTGGTATTTCCCTGTGGAATGGAAACACTTGCTCTCTAGTATGGACTGGGAGACACTGTATTCACAACGGGTTGAAGAACTGTACTCAAAGTGCAATCCAAGGGGAGGACCGCATGCAGTTTGCTGGGCGGGTCACATGAGGAGGCCACTTGAGCTGCCTACATCTCACCCACCAGTGTAATGACACTGATCTTGCTCCTTTCATCTGTATGATACTGTGTGTCTTGGCATGTTGGGGGGGTGTCCCTGGGACTGCGCCTAAAGGTCTCTTTGGCAAAATTAACCAATCAACTTCGCTTCAGTCCTGTCTCTGAATGTCCAGTGAGAAGAGATGAACAGGATTAGGGCTGAAACAAGATTTCGCCCAAAAGGGAAATCTCATTGAAATCCCGATTCCCAACATCGTCTTGGCTGAATTGAGAACGTCTCAGTTTTTGACAGTGTCTCAGCGGACGTTTTGTTTCCCGATTTACCGACTTTCAACTTACTGGGATTCCGTTTACCGCTTTGCCGTCCATTTCAAATCCCAAGACGGACACCGCATTTCTTGCACTCGGTTTTCCTTTGTACTTGCGTGTCACTCCTTGGCTGGGATGCAGATTCCTTTACTAATGTGCAGTCCAGTTGCGGATTGGTCAGAGCGCCACAGGGAGCAACCTTAGAGCAACCATTTTGATTGGAGGCAGCGGAGTGGAGGTTAAGGGGTGGGCTGTTCACACAGTGATTGGCTTAGAAATGCAATAAACAAACCCGGAAACAAAACAGTACCCTTGGTAATGTGGTAAGCAGTAAATGAATGGTACACAGTAGGCAGTAAATGCAGACGGTTGGCCCTCGGGATGGTATCTCGCAATACTGCGAGAATTGAGAGATTGCATCGGTATTAGGAAATTGATCCTGTTTCCCAATGTGGCGGAATTACTCGAGAGTGAACATTTTGCCGCTTGCTTTGGCCCTGTGTGGTTCCATCAGCAGCGACACTTTTTTTTTTGACAGGAGAAAGTCACCTCCGACTGAAGTAAGAATTGGCTTTCGGCAAAGAACTTCCGACCGATTGTTTGTTTTGTTTTGTTTGCTGGGGGCCCAGCATCGTTGAAAAGGAAGGCTTGGTATTTAAAAGGAAACTGAATGTAACAGCGTCTGTTTTATTTATTTGCATTTTTTTAGCCTCCTTTCTCCGAAGGCTCAGAGTGATTTACACCATAAAATATAGCTAAGCATGTAAAATAAACAAAAATAAAAACCATAAAAATATGCTACCTGTTAAAACCACTGCTTGAATTCTATCCCAACCTGCATAAGACCTGGCCAAATAAATGTCTTATATTATTATTATGTATTTATATAGCACTGGCAATGTACCTGGGACTGAACAATCACTAACTGGAGACAGCTCCCTGCCCCAACAAGGGAGGGAAGATGAGCAAGAGGGGAACGTAGGGAGAGACCGGGATACAGTCATGAAGTTGAGAAGTTGCAGCTACATGTGCTTAGCTTAGTTACAAAGGAAAAGGGGACACTGAATGAAAGGACTTGGGCTTTAGTGAACCTCGAGTGGAAGGGAGTTCCAAAGTTTTGTGAAGGGAGTTCCAAAGTTTTCCAGCTTTGTGAAATGATGGAACTTGCAAGAGGGCACCCCCGCTGACCGTGGGAATCACCCTCCCCCAGCTGACCTTGGGAATCACTGATGTTGCCTTTTTCTACCATTTTTTAAATTGAAATATCAACATTTCCTTTTTGTGGAATTTCTCAGCATTCCACATCCTCGCTCCAGGCTGAGTTGCCATCACCCTGTCCTCTCTCCCCACAGATCACTACATGCAGGTCCTGCTGTGCCAGCACGAGTGTGTGAGGGAGCTGGCCACACGACCTGGGCGTCTCTCCCCCATCGACAACTACCTTCCGCTCCACTACGACTATTTGCAGTTCGCCTACTACCAAGGTAAAGATGAACCTCGTGTGAGTCCGACAGGCCGACGTTGCCACCCCTTAGTGGCAGCTCATTTTAACTGAGGATTTAATCGGTGATCAGGACTAGGGCTGAAACTCAACCTCGATTTTTCTCTCGATTATCATCAAGAATCACGGTTCTCAACACTTTGTCGAGTCAATAATTTTTCTTAATTTACCATTTACTGTGATTTACTGTGGACCATATACCGATTTACTGTGGACCACTTACCGTGTACCCCATTTGGCCTGGTAAGTGCATGCACAAAATGGCTTCCTTTTCCAAAATGGTGGCGACGCTGCCGGTACCATTTTAGAAGAGAACTTCGCATTCACGGAACAGCTGTGGTGGCCATTTTGCGCACGCACATTACTGGGATGAACGCGGTACATGGTAAATTGGTATATGGTACCACGATAAATCACAGTAAATGGTAAATTTTGGTGAGATTCTCACCAAGATTTTGAACCGTTACCGAGATTGTCCTGAGATCTTGGTAGGCCTGAAACGATGTCACAGTTTTCGACAATTCCGTCAGAAATGGCACACATCCGTTGCCATTTTCCTGATGCGTCATCCCCAGTCAAGCCCAATAGTTTGTTCCGATGTTTTTCAAAAAGTGTTGGACATGTGGGAAAGCACAGTAGGAAGGTAGTATTGAAAAGTATCAGAAGGTATAGGAAAATGCAGTTGGAAGGTGGTAATAGGAAGTAAAGGAAAGTTCAAATGTCGGAAATGTGTTAACCTCCCTGAGCTGCCTGTGGCAGGAGGGGTGGGGTAGTAAGTTTTTAAAATAAAATAAAAAATAAAATAAATGTCACTATATCGGAAACTGTTGCAAATGTCGGAAATTGTTGCAAACTGATGTCCAATGCCGTCAGATCGGTGTCAAGGTGCAGAAACGTTGAGAGTAAACAGAGAAATGGCGAACAATTCTGCCGCTTCAACTCTAAAACCTTGGTAACAATTCTCGATCCTCGCGAGATTTTCAGAAGAAACAAATTGATTCTCATTTCAGCCCTATGTAACCAGAAATTTCTCAAGGAAATTTTAGAAGCCTCACCCCCCTGGAAATCCCAACCACCCAGTAGCAATTCCCCACCCCTAGTCCTCATAGACGTAGCCTTGCTGTAATGGTTGAGGGAGTGAGAAGGCAAGGTACCGATGAGTGCCCCATGCTCATGTTTTGACGCCCAGGGTCACCAGTTGAGTCCCAACGGTGTTAGCCAAGAATCCAGCCATCACACTTTACTGGGACTGAAACCAGATTTTGCAAAAACAGGCATTTCCATTGAAATCATGATTCCCGATACCATCTCAGTGAAACTGAGGACTTCTCGGTACCCAACAATGTCTCAATCAACATTTTGTTTCTTGATTTACTGATAATTTTCATACTGGGATCCCATTTACCACTTTGCCGCCAATTTCAAATCCCGAAAGGTAATACTGACACAATACCGCATTTCTTCTATCTTCTCTGCACTCCCTTTTTCCTTGTCCTTCTTTGTCACTCATTGGCTGGCACGCAGATTCCTTTACAAATCTGTAATCCAGTTGCAGATTGGTCAAAGCCAAGGGAACAACATAAGACAACTGTTCTGATTGGAGGCATTGTAATGGAAGCACTGGGTTTTTTTTAAACCATGTTTGGACAGACAGTGGGGAGGTCAGGGGTGGGCTATTCACACTGTGATTATCTCATAAAAGTGGAAACAACAAGCAGACAAAAAACCTGCAAGTAAAACGGTTCCCCCGGCAATGTGGTAAATGGTAAACAGTAAGTCAGAAAATTGGGATGGTATCTTGCAGTTTTGCAAGAATTCAGAAATCGTATTGCTATCGGAAAATGATCAAGAAATTGATACCAGTTTCCGAGATGGCAAAATTACTCATGAGCAAAAAAGATTGCAGTTTGTATCAGCCGTACACTTAACACCTGTGTCTATGGGGATGCTTCGGTTCTGCCATCTTCAACTGTATGCTCCAATCGCCTCTTGCAGTTGGTGATTACGTAAAAGCCCTGGAGTGCGCCAAGTCGTACCTGCTCTTCCACCCGGACGATGAGGCTGTCTTGGAGAATGAGAGCTTTTACGAAAGCCTCTTGGGAGAGTCTATGGATCCTGAGAGCATTGGGCCCAGAGAGGTAAGAGGAAAACACTTGGCACATATCTCCCTACAAGGCAGCGTGGCACTCTGTTTCACTGTCTAGACATAGTCCACTTTCAGACCTCCCCCCCCGGGATCGGCCGGTCTGTGCCCCCCATTGCCCCTGCGTGCGTGCGGCTTTGCCGGCAGACACACACAGGGATGCAGAGCTGGATTTCCTGCTGTTCATCCCTGCGCATGTCTGCCGGTAAAGCCACGCCGGGTGTGTGTGTGTTCAGACCGGCCGATCCCTGCGCATATCCTGGCTGAGCGTTCCAAATATGGGAGAAACAAGCAGCAAAGCAGCTAAGCTAGCTCCCTTCCATTGATGATGGGGTGCAAGTTTTTAAGTTTCACCGACCTCTTCTTTGTCAGGTACGAATCACCTCAGTCCCATCAGTGTGAACCCAGAGTTGCTCCTGTGTGGAGAACCTTGTATAACTTGGGTGAAGGACAGCCCTGGGCAGACAAGAAGTTAACAGTCTCTGTTCCACTCTTGTGGTAGCACTGGACCATGCAGAGGCTGTGGCGCTCTGTCCTCCTCTAGTGGTGGCGCTGGGCAGTGCAGAAACAGAGACACTCTGTCCCCCTCTAGTGGTGGTGCTGGGTCACGCAGAGACTGAGACACTCTGTCCCCCTCTAGTGGTGGTGCTGGGTCACGCAGAGACTGAGACACTCTGTCCCCCTCTAGTGGTGGTGCTGGGTCACGCAGAGACTGAGACACTCTGTCCCCCTCTAGTGGTGGTGCTGGGCCACGCAGAGACTGTGACACTCTGTCCCCCTCTAGTGGTGGTGCTGGGCCACGCAGAGACTGAGACACTCTGTCCGCCTCTAATTGTGGCGCTAGAGCCACACAGAAGTCCATGAATCTGTTTACTGGCTTGTGCTATGAGATCCACATGTTTTGCTAAAACAATAGAGATCTGTTTTAAACTCCAGAGGTCCATATGTCTGTTCCTTCCGGCATTGCCTCTACAAAGTGTGTCTAATGGGGACAAATGTCCAAGAGGGTTTCATCGGGAGGATGTAAGGGGTCTTACTAGAACTCAGTAAGGAAAATGTTGGGTGAGCACCGGGGGTGGGGGTGGGGTGTGTGTCTTGCCATTAAGGGCTCCCATGTGGGCTAGGAAGGAGTTGGAATGGATTGCCCATTGTGGGCAGGGAATGGATTGCCCATTGTGATCTGTTGGGGACTTCTCCCAAGAGAAAGAGATTGACCGCTCTCGGAGACAGGATGCTGGGCTTGATGGGACCATTGGTCTGACCCAGTCTGGCACTCGCTGTCTTCTTATGAGTTTCCCCAAAGGAGTCATTGTTAGTTTCATTGTTTGAGCCACTGGAAACCACACAGCTAGTCAAATGTATCATCAGGGGAGCTGTGAGCTACTCTGACTGCCCGCTGCAACTCCATCACTGTCGGAAGAGGCATCTTCATTGTGGGGAGGAATTATCCTGGCTCAGGCCAGAGAAAGTGACAAATGAAGCGAGTCGATTTTATTTAATTTTATTTATTTATTTATTAAGGAAATTTGGTGAAAATGTAATTGAATGCTTTTGTTTTGATGATGATAAAATGGGAAAATGTTCAATTTAAAAAAATTATTTTTTTCAGTGAAAGTTTCTCAATCTTCACTGAGTTAATTTTCACGTGAAATCATTACCCCGGCTCTAGCGAGATGTCAGCAGCCTGAGTGAACCCCTCCCCCCCGCCCCGCCCGAGGGGCCTGCGCTGCTGAGAAACGGGTGTGCTGTCACTCAGGACCCATTGCTGTGACCCCAACTCTGCTCTTTCCCCTTTTCTGAACCTGTGTGATTTCCCCCTCTCGTCCTGGTGTCTCAGGAAGCGGCTACCTTTGTGAGGCGTCACAAGCTGGAATCTGACGTGTTACAGACAGCGGCAGACGGGCTGGGGTTCGCGTACACTGAGCCGGTAAAAACATGTGCCTGTTTGCTAAAAGTGTTGCTAGTTCAGAGCTGTTCTGCCGAGCTTTGGAGCAGGGTTCCGTTCTCACGAGCAAGGCCCAGGCATGAGAGAGAACTTGAAATTCTCTACTGATTTCAGTTCAGTTCTGCGAGGTGTTCCTTGCAGGACGAGCTACGTGGATGTCTCCAAAAACTCTGAAAGAGAGAAACCCATTTACCTAGCCCTCACCCCCTTACTGTCTAGCCCATCCAGTCTTTAATATCAGTCGCGCAACACTCCTGCAGGAGAGGGGAGCACTGCTAGCCTCCTTTTACAGGAGAGGAGAGCTGCCACAAATATTTGATGAACTTGACATATATTTGCCAATTCAAGTTGGGATTTCCATTCATAGTTGCCTGGGTAATTTGCATGCAGTGTCATTATATTTCATGATGTGATCATTTTGGAATTTCCTACTTATTAATTAAAACAAAACCCCAAAGCGAACTGTGAAAAATTGCAGGAGGAACTTGCGAGACTGCGTGACAGGGCATCCAAATGGCAGACGAACTTTAATGTGGACAAATGCAAAGTGATGCGCATAGGTTCTAAGTTAGGAGCTACCACTTAGGGAAGGGATTTGGGACATTGCTCAGGCTTTTAAGTACACAGACCTCTTCTTCCAGAAATCTTCCACACTGAAATCCTCAGCTTGGTGCGCGGTGGTGGTGAAAAAAGCAAACAGAATGTTAGGAATCATTCGGAAATTGATAGAGATTAAAACTGAAAATATTGCAATGCCTCTATATAGATTTATGGTACGACCGCACCTGGAGAATTGTGTGCAGTTCTGGTCGCCCCGTCTCAAAAAAGACAAAGCAGAACTAGAAAAGGGGCAGAGAAGGGCAGCAAAAATGATCAGGGGTCTGGAACGGCTCCCGTACGAAGAGAGTCTTGATAGGTTGGGGCTCTTCAGTTTGGAGAAGAGACGACTAAAGAGGAGACATGACAAAAGTTTATACAATCGTGAGCGGCGTGGAACATATAAATAGGGAACCGTTATTTACCCTCTCTAACAGCACTAGAACTAGGGGACACTCCATGATATTAACTGGCAGCAGATTTAAAACAAATAAGAGAAAGTATTTTTTCACTCAGCGCACAATTAACTTGTGGAACTTGCTGCCAGAGGGAGTGGTCACAGCCGGCAGTGTCGCTAGTTTTTAACATGGATTGGATAAGCTCTTGGAGGATAGATCCATTAATGGCTATTAGCCAAGTACGTTTTGAGAATGTAACCTCCTACTGTTTGGGGCTGGAACAACAGGGAATGGATCACCCATTGTGACCTGTTGGGTGCTTCTCCCAAGAGAAAGAGTTTGGCCACTGTCGGAGACAGGATGCTGGGCTTGATGGACCGTTGGTCTGACCCAGGATGGCACTACTGATGTTCTCATGATTTGGATTGGGGTTATTGGAAACCGGTAAAGACATCTACTTGATGTGAAAGTCATTGCCGCAGGTAGAGTCAAACTCAAAATTCTCAAAGGGGTAAATTAGAGTTTGAGGATCCATTAAAGAACATAATATTCTGATCAGAATGATGAATTCAGTGAATTCATAGAGGCCTCCCCAGTCCAGCCCCACCCCTTAGAGATGAAGCACAGATTCTCAGAGATCTTGGTTCCTGTTCATCTCCATGGTTATTTACCCAAGTTGTCTTTCCTTCCTATTTCAGAACTACTGGAGCAGCTTGGGAGCCCGCCAGGATGAGCACAGGTGAGTAGCAAATCACAGGGGCAGTCCGGGCCCATCAGCTGGCTTGTTCCTTAACTTGGGGACACACAGAAATTGACTGTGCGTTAATGTGGTCAAAGCCCTGACAGAAAGTCTGGCGAGATCTCCGGTGTCCCCACCTCTCCCACCAAGTACAGTGACCAAGTGGAAATCTTGGCGAGCGAGTGTGGTGACGTCGTGGATGAGGTGCTGGACGTAGACCTGAGAAACCAGGGTTCAAATCCTGAACTCCCCCGGTGGCCTTGGACGAGTCACAACCTCTCGGCCTCAGTTTCCTCATCTGTAAAATGGGAGAGAGTGTGTCCGTTTGTCTCTCCCTGTGTTCCCCTCACTGTCGTCCATCTTAGATTGTAAGCCCACTGGGGCAGGGACCTTTCTCCAAATATCTGTGACTGTAAAGCGCTGTGTCTGCCTAGTCGCGCCCTAGAAATGATCAGTAGTCGGGGGGGGGAGGGGGAGCTGTTTTCGTTACCAAAATAAAAATTAAAAACAACAACTTTGCATGCGCCAACTGGGCCACCAGGGTCATTCTGCAAATGGGCATCCTTTCCCAGGATGGCACCGGCGGTGTCTGCGCCATTTTGGAAAAGGGCAGCCGGTCACGCACACAGCGGCATGTCACGCACCCCTTCTACCTACAGCAAACCCGGCTTACTAGCGTCATTCCCAGAACCTGAACCCCACACTCACCCGCCAGCTTAGCCTCTCGTTTCTTGCTTTGCAGAGTCCCCTCGGGCGTTCCCAGCGAGCTAGCTGATGGGCCCGCACTGTCAATGGGAAAGAAGTCTGCCCCCAAAATGGACCGGGAGCTGAGGGAAGGTTAGTCCATAGCAGCCACGATGGCTTTGTCTGGGTCAAGGAGATGTTTCCTGGGAGGGCACAGAGGGGGACTCTGTCCATCTCTCCCCTGGTTTCTTTGGTGGAGCTGGTTTACTCGTTTGTTACAACTCAGAACAGCAATGCTGTGCAGGGGAGCGGAGTTGGGTTTTTTTACCCATAGCCCCTGTGCTATGGGCCTGATTCTGCACATTGCCGAGTAGGTCTCCAATGTGGAGACTGAAGCAGAGGGCCCACTGAACAGGACGGTTAACTAGGCTATTTTTCCAGTTAACTAGGCTAGAACAACATCCCCCACCATCCCAGGAAGGTATGATGATCCAGGGCAGCTGGTCCAGAGGTAACTGTAGCCACCAGTCATCCTACACTCGAGAGAGAGAGAGAGCCCCCAGCCACTCACAGTTTGAGAGTCCCTGGTTAGTGGGTTGGGCTCCGGGACTGGAGCTTGGGAGAGTTGGATCCAGTTCCCAAGTCAGCAGTGGACCTTGGGCAAGTTACTTACCCAAATCTGTGCCTTAGTTCCCCCTCTGTAATAGTACCTGGCTTTCTCCTGGGGCTGCCTCCCCTTGTGAAGTGCTTTGCAAACGGCAGGTGAGAAACCACAAGAAACTGCCACCATGTAGCAGAAACCTTGGCCCTAATTGGGGAAGCGTCGTCTGTTTTGCAGACAAAGTAGACCTGAACCCGGTACACCCCCAAATTATCAATCCTGTCGAAACTACCTGAACCGAAAGTGGTGGTTTGGGTATCCGTTCACATCCCCTCGTGTACCCCACTTGGATTATTCAGTTTTGGGGGGGGTTCCCCATGTTTCGCGAGGTTTTTATCAGCTTGGTTATTTATCATTTTGGTATTTCGGTGATGTCATTGCAGCAATATCTGCACTGTTATGCATACCCAATTGCCAAAAATGTCAGAACTGACATGCGGAAACGGCCCCAAAAATGGGAAATTAAAAAAAACAAAAACCCAACCAAAATGGAATGCCAAGCAAATCCAATCCACGAATAACCGTTTTTGGTTATCGATGGTGTTCAGGTAACCGGACTACCTAAAAAAGTGGATAATGTTCATGAATGCTAATCCCACGCCCCATTTCAGCTCGCTCTGCGGATTAGGAAGGGGAGGGACCTGGTGATTTCGCCAGCAAGGCCCCACAGCGAATGGGTGACAGCGGAAACGTTAGGGAGCCAAGAATTCCAGGGTCCTAAGCCTCTCTTAACTTCATCCCATAGCCCCCTTCTCTGATGAGCAACGGTGCTCCTCATGCTTTTCCACAGCTGCGTGTGATGCCATGTCTGGGTTTATTTCGAACCTCTTCGCTCCGAAACCTGGTTAGCAAGGGGATCTGCGGGAGTTTCCGCTGGGTCAGCAATTGTTTTCCAAGCGGGAAAAAAAAATAAAATCCTCATAAAGTCTTGTACGAGCTGAGCTTTCCCCTGGAAAGATTTTGTGACTAGCCACACCGCTGCCAGATTCCAGCGCTGTCCCTCGCTACCAAACCAGAATTTGATGTTTTCATCCCGAGCAAAACTTCATCTAGAAATTCAAGAGGTCCCCGTTTCTCTACTGAAGTTTCGGAATTAGCTGAGCAACTTTGATTTTGTTTACGTGACTGAGGTTGAATCATTTTTAGGGCTGAGATGAGAGCAAATGTTCCCATTTCAAAGGAGAATACTGAGCTTTGGGGAGTGTTTGCAACTGTCTGTTGGCACTTTTTCAGTTTCCAGTGCTTCTGCCATTTTCCCCCCCATCATTTTTGTTCACTTCCCAGAACTTTTTGTCACTTTCCGGGAATTTTACGGCCGTTTCTGGGAATTTTACAGGTTTATGGCAGTTTTACAGCACTTTTATGGCAATTTCCCTGGTGCTTAGAGGGCAAGCTTCCTTCTCCACAGCGCCCAGGCTTGGAGCAGGCCTGTTGCATCATCCCCGTTCAAGGCCTAATCATTTAGGAAGAGTAGAGATGGAGCGCGAGGTGATGGAGGCCCCATCTGGTCCATCGTTTTGGCCCAGGGAAGTTTCGGGAAGTGACGCCAGCCGATGCTGTGGATGTCCTGGGGTCTGGTAGAGCCACTAGCTGCGAATTAGATCCATGCCTGTCCTGGTTGGTGAAAGCCTCCAGGGAGACATTGGGGACGGTGCTGGTGAAGGTAATCAATGCGTCCCTTCGGCAGGGGAAATTGCCCCCTGGTCTCAAGGAGGCCGTGGTGCGCCCCCTGCTGAAGAAGCCATCCTTGGATGTGGATGCGCTCGCCAGCTACCGACCTGTCTCTAACCTCCCCTTTTTAGGGAAGATTATTGAATGGGCGGTGGCACTGCAGCTCCAGGCTCATCTTGACAGCATCGGCTTCCTTGACCCATTTCAATCG
>QEPC01009702.1:1930611-1967203 GCA_003113815.1 Sphenodon punctatus
CAACATCCCCAACAGACGGCGGTCTGACGTCTTTTTGAACACCTCCAGTGACCGAGAGCCCATGGCTGCCCTAGGCAGCTTGTTCCCTTCCCGCGCGGCTCTGACTGTTAGGAAAGTTTTCCCCCGATGTCTAGCCGAAATCTCCCTTCCTGGAACTTGAGCTCATTATTTCCAATCCTGCCCTCTGCAGCAGTGAAGAACAGTTCTTTTCCATCTTCTTGGTGGCAAGCCCTTGATGGCTGCTATCACGACTCTCATTAATCTCCTTTTTGCTCGACTAAACATACTGAGTTCCTTTCCTCAGAAGACTGGTTTTCCAAATCCTTTATCATCTTCGTTGCTCTCCTCTGAACCTGCCCCAATTTGTCAACAGCCTTATAAAAATGAGGCTCCTCAAATCGAAGACAGTACTCCACCCCAGGTGAAGTCTGACCAGGGCCGAAGAGAGCGGAATTATTACTTCTGCCAACTTGGAAACAATGCTTCTATTAAGTGAGGATTGTGGATGGAGAGGGACGCTTCCCAGGTTCAGACAGAGCGCAGTGGCGGATCTGATCACTGAGAGAGTTAGGACTGAAACGGGAATGGGAATCGTTCTCACGAGAATCGCGCAAAATACTCGCAAACCCAGTGAGATCTTACTACGGTTTGCAAGAATCTCACGAGATTCTCCAAAGCGCTTTGCATATGCGTGAAATGGTCATTCTTCACAAGCGTCCCCCCAGCAGCCATTTTGAACATGCACAGAGCAGTTTTAGGGTTTTGAGAATCCTGTGAGATCCTCAAAAACGGCTCTGCGCGTGCGCAATTGTGTCTGCCGGGGGGCAGGGGCCTTGCATGCACGGAATGGCTGCGGAAGCCATGTTGTGCAGGCACAGAGCCGTTTTTTCCGGCCATATGAGCTTTGCGTGAGAACGGGTAGAGAATCGGCCAACTCTCGACCCGTTCTCGCGACTTCTCGCTGAGAATGACAAGGGGAAGTTTCAGCCCTAGTGAGAGCATATGGGCCCATTGATCACAGCCTGTCACAGGCACCAGCAGCCTGTCCCATTGGGTTCTGCCCTGAAATCCCACGCCCGCCTCCTTCCCAGCACTGAGTTGATGCTGTGGGTGTGAAGAAGAAAGCTTCGTCTCCAGCAAAGCGTCGGTGGGCAAGTGCAGGACAGATCCGATTGCTAGTGCACCGGAGGCACTAGAACCCGAGTCCTGAGCCGGTGGAGACAAGGGCTGGGGAATGGGAGGGCTGGCTTTGGCCAAGCCGTAGTTTGCATATCAAATGCTGTTTTTCTCCCACTCAGGCCTCTATCAAACCCAAGTGCGGACGCATGATCAGCTTCTCGTCCGGCGGGGAGAACCCACACGGGGTGAAAGCCGTCACCCATGGCCAGCGTTGTGCAGTCGCCCTCTGGTTCACCTTGGATCCGCTCTACAGAGAACTGGTGAGTCCTGAGAGCTGGATTCGGGGGAGGAGAGAAGCAAACCCATCTCAGCACCCCAGGAAGGAAGAGAGGTTGCAGTGGGGACCCAGGGAACCTCTTGCAACCGGGGTGTAACTAGGATAATCTCCAGAAGGCGTGTGCCATGCCCGGTCATGTCCTAGAGCTGCCCTTTCCAAACCCCTGCAGATTTTATTTATTTATTTTAAAATGTATATCCCGCCCGTCCTGTCCTCAGGGCAGCCTGGGGCAGCGAACAACATTCAATAAAAACAATCTAATCTTTTTTTAAAAAAAAATTAAAAATACAATATGTGGGAAACCCCCCACCCCCACCCTCGCCAAAAGCCTGACAGAACAGCCAGGTCTTACATACACACCGAACTAGCAGGAGAGTGGGGGCCAACGGAGCCTCCTCTGGGATTGAATTCCACAGCACGGGGGCGGCCACCAAAAAAGATCTAACATCGGTGGCCACCTGCCTCACCCAGAGAACCTCCAAAAAGGCTCCCATGAACGATCTCAAGGGTCGCACAGGCACATGGGGAGTGAGGCGATCCCACGGATAAGCAGGGCCCAGGCCGTGAATAGCTTTAAAGGTTAAAACCAGCACCTTGAACCTGACCCGGTGCTTTATAGGCAGCCAGTGCAGAGCCCGGAGCACTGGTGTCATGTGCTCCCTGCGACCCGCCCCCGTAAGGAGACGGGCCGCGGCATTCTGCACCAGCTGCAGCCTCCGGACCAGCTTCTCGGGCAGCCCCACGTAGAGCGCGTTGCAGTAATCCAGCCTCGAGGTGATGAAGGCATGGATGACAGTGGCGAGGTCGGAGTCTGAGAGATACGGCCGAAGCCGCCGGACAAGATGTAACTGCCGAAACGCACTCCCCGCCACGGCCACAACCTGAGATTCCAGGCTGAGCCGCGAATCGAGGAGCACACCCAGACTCCGCACTTGAGAGACCATGGGAGGGCGAACCCCCCCAACAAGAGGAGATTCAACCACCCCCAGGTCCCCCAAGCCCTCGCCCACCAACATCACCTCCGTCTTGTCAGGATTCAATTGCAGATGGCTCAACCTCATCCAAGCCCCCACAGCTGACAGGCACTGGGAAAATAAGGAGACTGCATGGCCTGGGTCGATGGAAAAGGAGAGGTAGAGCTGAGTGTCATCAGCATACTGATGACACTGCATGCCCTGAAACCCTCTCACGATCTCCCCTAACGGCTGCATATAGATGTTAAACAAGAGGGGGGGACAGAATGGCACCCTGCAGGACTCCACACATGAGGTCCCAGGGGGAAGACGTACACTCCCTCAAGACCACCCGGTGCGTTCTGCCGGCTAGGAACGAACAAAACCAGTCCAAGACCGTTCCGCCAATTCCGGCACAGTCCCGCAGGCGAGTCACCAACACCTCATGATCGACTGTGTCGAACGCAGCCGAAAGGTCTAGCAGGACCAGTAAGGTCTGACGACCCTGGTCCAACGCCAGACGGAGATCGTCAACCAAGGCCACCAAGGCCGTCTCCGTACCGTACCCAGGCCGAAACCCAGACTGGGAGGGATCAAGAAAACTGGTGCAGTCCAGATGTTCCTGGAGCTGCCGTGCCACAGCCCGTTCAATAACCTTCCCTAAAAAGGGAAGGTTAGAGACCAGCCGATAACTGTTTCTGTTTGCATGCCAGAGGGGCTGGGAGGTTGGTCGCCTAGGCACATTTTAAAGGAACACTTATGAAGGGGGTGCCGGTGCGGGGCCTGCAACATGCATTTCTCATAAGTGTTGCTTAAAACCGTGCCTAGGTGACTACCTTGGGTGTGTGCCACAGTGGGATAGACAGGTACATTTGGTCTCACAGCACTATCTCCTAAGGATGGGACACCGGGGAAAATATCGGATACTGGATTTTTAACATTGGCCACTTTACTGGGTTTTTTACATTGCGGCCATAGAGTTCAATGCAAAGCAGCCAATGTTAAAAATCCGGTATGCCGATACAGGTAAATATCGGATGAATCCAATACACCTGCTTATCGGGTGGATCGGATTTATCCGATACCGATATTCCCACCCCTAACGCCTGCCTGTGCTTCACAGTCGATGTTCCATCCCCCGGGGCACACACCATCTCCTTGCAAAAAGCAACAGAGCTTGGAGAGTTGTGGGGGGAGGAGTGAGTCAGAGATGGTGCTTCCAGGGGCTCAGGGGCACAGCCGGGGGGGGGCAGCCCCCCCCAATCCCCCATTTACCCCCATTTGCAGCCCTCATCCCATGTCCAGGGCAGAGAAAGGACCTGTTAAAAGGCCAAACTAGAGAGGATGGCAATGTCTAAAGGGCAGGCCTTGAAAGCAAAGGCCCTGTTTGTGGGTAGGGGGGCAGGGAATTGGTTTGCCACAGAATGAGAGGGGTTTCCCTTCCCCTACTGAAACAGTCCGCCCCGATTCCGTGGTGGTGGACTGCCAAGGCTTTGGGGGGAAACTACGGAAACAGA
Source organism: Sphenodon punctatus (assembly GCA_003113815.1). Classification (NCBI taxonomy): domain Eukaryota; kingdom Metazoa; phylum Chordata; class Lepidosauria; order Sphenodontia; family Sphenodontidae; genus Sphenodon; species Sphenodon punctatus. The sequence continues at coordinate 1,934,538 of QEPC01009702.1, forward strand.
GAGACTGCAAAAATAGGTTCCAAAAAGGATATTAAGCATTTGCAGCTCCGGGACGTTGGGCCTCCTCCTAGCAAGCAACCCAGGAGAAAGTGCCCAATGTTACCCCCGTGCCCCTTGCTTTTACACCATGCTGGAATTGTCCCAAATTTTGGCCCTGAAGTGAGCACTTGCAAAGTCGACTTTTTCCTGCCTCGTTGAGCTGCGGTTTAGCGACACCTAGTGGGGAGAGGGGGAAATCGCCGAGAAAGGATTCCTCCTCCACCCCCTGCCGTTTCACAGACACTGAGCGCACATTGCAAAGCCCTTGGCAGTCCCTTCAGCAGCCCCTCAGCCTTTTACAGATGGAGGAAACTCTGGCTCGGATGAGGTTTAATGATCTGCCCAAAATCATGCTGGGGTTTTTAAGCAGGGTTTGTTTTGTATTTTTCCCTAGCCTGTTTGGTGGTGGGGCTGTGTTTAACTAGGGCTTAAATGCCCCTGGAGCAGCCTGTAAAAATGAGGATTTTGTCCATGCAGGTAGCTTTGGAACATGCGTGTGGCCTGGGTGGGCAGGGAGGCTTCCTTGTATGCTGCATCGATCAGATGCCACCCTCAGTTGCACGGGGCCTGCTTTCTGTCGCTGCCTTCAGCACAATGAGGGCCCCAATCCTGGCTGGGGTGTCCAGGTGCCACCGCGGTGGGAACCATTGATACCGCTAACGAGGGCAGGAGGCGCTCAGACACTGACCCCATGGCGTGGCGGCTGTTTTTCTCTCTCTCCAGGAGCGAATCCAGGCGGACGAGGTGATTGCAGCATTAGAGCAGGAGCTCCTAGGACCCAGTGAACTCAGCATCAACCCAAAGGATGAGCTATGAACTAGGCCACGGACGTGGGATTAAAATATTTATTTAATATTGTTAATCTTATTAGAACCCTTTTATTTTTGTACAGAGTCGGTCTAAGTTAATGAATGGGAGCGGCATTCCAGAGTCCCCCACCCCCCGGTTTGCCCCAGCTCCCCCCGCGTTGTTTACATGCCTCCTGCTGGTGCTGATTTGGGGTTCCCCCCCCCCCCATAGAGGATCCTTCCTTTTCCTGCTCTCTTTAGAGGCCCCGCACCCTGCCCTTGAGCTGGGGACCAACGTATAGAGAATCTGCACCGGGCCTCCAATTCCCTGCTCTGCGCTGGATTTCAGACTCTGCCTCTCTCCCCTTCATCCCTGGAGCAATGGGAGTCAGTCCCTTCCTCTTATGATGGCGCATGGACTCCCTTCATGCCAAGACTGTGTCCCTCAGTTGCCAAGCGAAATCAAGCAGCCGGTGTTCGCTCTGCAAGGAATCGCGGCAAGTGAATGCCCCAGGCAGCAGATCCAGAAAGAACTCCCACTTTGCACAAGCAGCCGTGGGACAGGGGCTGAAGAGAAGAAGGGACCTCAATTGGTCTCTCTCCCCGCCGAGGCGCACCAAAGCTAGACAGGCCCTTGCCGGCCTACGCAGACTGCACTGTAATGACCGCTCCACTGTGAATCAGGGGCATCCGATTCATTGCACTTTCCTCCTTGCGTTCCCTTTAAAGCAGCTTCAGCTCCTACCTCTATTTTGAGCTTCCAATTTGGTTCCTGAACTGCTGTCGGCAGCAGGGCGAGAACCAAACTGCCGCCCAGTTCCGATGTTGATGGCAGTGGGTGGTTCAATCATTCTGATCAGAATTCGGATCAGCCAGTATTCCAGTTGGAACGATGCTCCATCGATTTTGTTGATCTATACGTGTGCGAAATTGGCCACGGGCGTGTTCCACGTTGACGGCACAATCACAAATCGTTCAGTCGGCCTTCCAAGCCAATGGTTATTTCGATTGGAATTCCCACAGCCATTCTGATTCTGTGGAGCTTTTCCGCAGAATCAAAATCGCTGTTTCAAAGCAGCCCTATTCGGTGGGAGTAAGGGCACCCCACGTTGCCAGCTACAAATCCCTTCACGCTCTTGGGTGTTACATTGGCGCTTTGGAAGTGCATCTTGTGAATTGTGTTGGCATCAGGCACCCCTGTCACGCAAGCAAGTCCTTTTATGGTCTACGTGTGTCATGGAGCCCCATGTGCCACCAGCCTGAAGCATGCTCATCGTGTGCTGCCCCCAGCGGCACAAGAACAGTCCCGATGATGCCACCGGTTATCTCGAGGGGCGAGGGATGACGGTAATGGCTGAAGGGAAGCCTCAGGTACCACCTATCGATTCTGACTGTCCTCAGCTCCCGTCCTCCCAAGCCAGAGACCGCAGTGCCACTGGTAGCGCCCAAGGCTTGCTCTGTTGCTGACCCAGGGTTGTGATTCCTTGTTGTTCTGGAGGGGAAACGAGAGAGTTTTATGGAACGTTCACCTTTATTTAGTGACGAGATTGAGGTGAACGCCGATTCGTGCAGCTTTCCTCCCGCCTGCGGGAATGCCGTGGGCTCTTTGACCGTGCCTTTGCCCTCCCTGCGTACGACGGAAGCGCTCTCTCTCACATGCCTGTTTTCACACCCCTCCCCCAGCGGGTCAGCTTCTCCATCTCTTCCCTCCCCCACCCCGAAACTAACCAAAGGTGCATCCCATGCTGTTGCTGCCCTCTTGGCAAGCTGTCCTGTTGTTACCCAGAGAGCGGTGTCTAAGCCCAGGGGAATAAAGAAAACCCAAGAAACACCCGTGTCCTCTTGTTTGTCCACAAGGTTCTCAGACAAGATCTGAAAAGGTGTGAAAACCCCTCTCTGGGAAATGATATCACGGAAGATAATCTCATGCAATTGCTGCATTCCCTTGGGCGGGATTCTCTGGGTGCCCCCAATGGCTAATGTCTTTCAGATGCGGGAAGTAGCACATCCCAGCCAGAACCCCTAGAAAGCACATTTTTATTCACCCTGGAAATAGTTACAGCAGGGACACCTGAGGCCTCTCCCCCCAACCTTCTGGGGATGGAGAGTTGGGCTCACTCTTCCTTTCTCTCTCTCTCATCTTTGGAGAGAAACTGGAGCTTGTCAGAGCCCCATAAAATGTGACAATCCCATGATGGTAACATCCCCTCACTTCCATATTGAATGATAGGCGCAGTGGGATCCTGGGGGGGTGGGAGTACCAGGCAGAGCAGTGTAGGAGGCACCATCACCAAGGAGGCTACACTGGCCATGGGGAGAGGGAAAGTGTTATGGGGATCATGTCGGGGGCAGGAAGGGGGTTGCTGCTAAGATTGACAGAACCAGCAGGGCTTGGACTTCCAGAAGCTCAGACTCTGCTACAGCAGGGCCTAAGTGAGTGTCCGCATTACCAAGATGAACATGGGGTACACAGTAAGCGATACATAGCAAATTGGTAAACACAGTAAATCACAGTGAATGGTAAAGAGAAAAATTCTCAACCGAGATAGGAACCATTACCAAAATCGTCCCAGAATGTGGTGGCTGTGGGCAGGGAGGGAGTTCCAGGCATGGGGGGCAGCTAGAGAGAAGGGACAAAGATGTTTAGGGGAGCGTGGGAGGGCGAGAGGGGGGACAGAGGAGGAGTGAAGTGCACGGACTGGAGTATGGAGGGTGATAAGTGCAGAGAGGTAGGGCGGAGCAAGGTTGTGAAGAGCTTTATAGGTGAAGACTAGGAGCTTGTGCAGGATTCGTTCAGGAAGGGGAAGCCAGTGAAGCGAAGAGAGGAGGGGCTGCACGTGGTCGAAGCGACGGGCGAGGTGGATGACCCTGGCAGCAGAGTTTTGGATGGAGATGAGGGGAGAAAGGTGAGACCGGGGAAGGCCAGTGAGAAGGAGGTTACAGTAATCGAGGCGAGATGACCAGAGCATGAACAAGAGTTTTGGCAGACGAGACAGAGAGAAAAGGGCGAATCTTAGCAATGTTATGGAGGGAGAAGCGACAGGATTTAGCAACAGAGTCAATGTAGGGTTTAAAAGAAAGGGGTGAGTCAAAGATGAAGCCAAAGCTATGGGCTTGGGGGACGGGAAGGATGGTGACCCTGCGATAAGGATCGATAGGGGAGAGGGAGAGGAAGGATTGGGGGGGGGGGATAAGGAGTTCGGTTTTAGCCATGTTGAGTTCGAGTTGACATTGAGACATCCAGGTAGAGATGTCAGAGAGATGGCTGGTGAGGTGAGTTTGAATAGATGGAGAGAGGGAGTAGAGAGCTAGAGTTGAGTGTCATCAGCGTAGAGGTGACTTTGGAAGCCATGGGAGGCAATGAGTTTGCCTTGGGACAGGGTGTAGATAGAGGAGAGGGCCAAGGATAGAGCCTTGGGGAACACCAACTCAGAGGAGAAGGAGGTGGCGTTGGCAAGAGAGATTGAAGGAGCAGTCAGAGGTAGGAGGAGAACCAGTCGAGAACGGAGCCATGGAAGCCAAGGGGGTGAAGTGAGTCCAGCAAGAGGGTGGTCAACCGTATCGAAGGCAGCAGAGAGGTTGAGGAGGACAAGAATGGAGTAGAGGTGATTGATGGTGGTTTCAGTCTGGAACCACAACTTCCCAGTCACAATCTCCCTCCTCTCCCAATGCCTCTGCCTTCCCTTCTCATGGGAGGGTTGGGATAGGAACCTTTTTTCACTCAATGCAAATTCTGTAATTTGTTGCCAGAAGTGGTGGTCAAGGCCAGTAGCATAGCTGGGTTTAAAGAAGGATTGTCTTTAGAGGATAGGTCTGTTACTGGCTATTAGTCAAGTTGATTGGGAGGATATAACCTCTGACTGTCAGCAGCTGGAAGTGAGCAGCCGAGAATGGGTCACTCCATTATGACCTGTTGGGTTCGTCTCCAAAGCGCACAAGATTGGCCACGGGCGGAGACAGGACGGTGAGCTCGGATAGACCATTGGTCTGACCGAGTCTGGCACTGACTATGTTCTTAAAGACACATTACGCTAGGTGTGTTCTTCCAGTGTGACACACACACCTGGCATATTGTGTAACAACAGCCTTTGAGTCATAAAGAGGAGGGGAGAGGAGAGAAACCTTCCTTGCAGGAGTGAGAAGATGTTTGATGTCCTACCCTGGCTGGGGAAGGGAAGATTTATTTAGTGACATGCACGCTGGGACAGCTGGAATATAAACACTGTTCCCATAGGGAGACGGGGGTCACAGCACATCACACTTGGCACACCCAGAGCAGGGAACAGGGTGGGGCAGGGGTCTCGGCTGGTTTGTCTGGTTTCAGTCCCAGCTACCGTGCAGCTGTGAATCGTCACACGCCAAGGCTTGGCCACCGTGAGCATGAGTGGCTGTGGTTGGGTTGGGCTTGGCTGGTGCAGGCCAGATAAATATTTCCAGAGCTAAACTGCGTTACCTGGCATCCTGGTGAGATGGAGGGGGACATGACCTGGACAGGTAGCACTAGCCGAAGCAGCACTCAAGGGACCCGCCAAGGCTTCAGCAAAGCGAATACAGAACATGAGCACCTTCTTTTGGAAGTCTGAGGATGCGCAATTCGTTTTCGTTGTTCGGAATGAATGTTACAAAAACAGAGGAACAAACAAACGGGTTTGACAGAGTCTTAGGTCATCTAGTCCAGCCCCCTGCTCAAGGCATGCCGTTTTCTTGCATTTGTTCTTGTTCTTGTTATTAAAATAATATTTTTAAAGCCTTGTGCATGTGCAAAGTGGCATCCTGGACCATGGCTCCCCGACTCAGGCCGGGGGGAACATGTATTCCATCCCACGAGCCCCCTCCCCAACACCGGGAAGTGTAGCTGCTGAGCGGTTTCCTATTTGTTTTTACTCCTGTCCCCCACCCTCAGCACAGGCAAGCACCTCCAACCCCTTTCACATCAAGGCAAGTTTTTCCACCTGCCCGCAGAGCAAGCCCCCTACCCCCCACCAGCAGAGCAACTGCCCCTCCCAGCAGAGTCCCCCACACACACACAGCCAGTTCTCTGCCAGCAAGGCAAGCACCTCCACCCACCCTCCCTCATGTCACTCCTTCAATGATGTCCCTCCCATCGGTTTCCCGTCAGGGACTTGGTGCCGCGGTGCCACCTGGTGTATCCAGGCTCTGGAGTGCTGCGCAGCTCAGATAACATGCATGACGGGACTCTAGGAGTGTGCGCAGTGGGGTGGTACCACGTGCCATGGCAACTCCTTGGGTGGAAGGGGTGGCCGGGGGGCACAGTGGTGTAATGCTGGCCCCCTGGGCATGGGGTACATGGTCGGTGCTTTCAGCTGGAGGAGGGAGAGCAATATTCCTCAGGCATCAAGGTACGCTTGGCCTGTTGCAGCACCATGATCATGAGCATAACTAGAATACAATTAGCCTAATTTGCTCTGTCTGTGTAATTTGTATAATTAGCTTCATTCGCGTACATGCAATCTGGCCTCAGTGCTATCTCCCATCCCTGCTGACTACAATTGCTGGGGACAATGAGAGCGAATGCAATTCCTGCCCTGCAGAGTGAGAGCACCTGCCTTTGAAACACTGAAGAAATATGTGACCTCCATGTTCTCACATGGAGCAGTTCCTCAACTAGAGGGTTTTATTTTATTTATGTATTTATTTGAATGCACACACCCTTCCCACAATGGCTCAGGGCAGCTTACAATCCATAAAATACAAAACGATAATGACAATAAAACAATAATAAAATTCATACACTCAAAACTCTTCAGCCCCATCCAAAGCCTCAAACCAACCCCTATCCCTGTCCACAAAATGCTTTTTCAAATAAAAAAAGTTTTGCATCACCTCCGGAAGATGCTCACGCCCAGGCTCAAGTGAACCCGGGGAAGGGAGTTCCACAAAATGGGGGACAACCACCAAGAACGCCCTCCCACGCGCCCCCGTCCTACAGACCAGGATGGCAGGTGGGAACCTGCACACTAGGGGCCGCAATGGAACAGGGTAGGACATGTGATCTTTCAGATTTGTGGGGCCCAGAGAATTTAGGGCTTTTAAGGTCAAAACCAGCCCCTTGAATTGTGCCCAGAAAGCCATAGACAGCCGGTGTCGACTTCGGCACACTGGTGTCATGTGCTCCCGGCGACTCGTCCCCGTAAGGAGCTGAGTTGAGTTGCACTAAGAGTGTGTGGCCCACCCACAAGCTCTACATGGTGAGACTGGAGGCAGGAGCATGCACCCAGCTGACACTTTCTAAATAACAGTGCGATAGAAATAGCCCAAAAGGTTGGGGAGGAGAGAGGATGAGCTCTACCTCAAGGCAAACAGGTTTGTATGGCTGGTCTGGGCTGAGCCTCTCCCCAGTAGTATTTCCAGCTTAACCAGAAAATGTTTCTCATGAGAAAACCACCTGTGTCATCTCTAGGCTAACCTATCCCCAGGCCCTCTACCCTGCCCTCAGGAGTACAGTTCAGCAGGGGAGCACCAAGTGGTACAGGAGATCGGCAATGTGCCAAGATGTGGGGGCAGATCACAACCATCTAGCTCCAGATGGAATGGAGTCCTTCCCCCTACACCCCATGCCTGTCACTGTGGACAGTCAGTTTTATAAGCCCGGGGCATGCTAAGGTGGGGAATTGGGGAGGGGTGTACATATACCACCCATGGACAATCCAGGAGTTCAACACAACTCCCTTGACGTTCACGGCACCTCCACCTGGGTGAAGGAGACAAGGAACAAGCTTCTCACACAGCCAAGCAGCATGAAGCAGCTACAGCTGTGCCCAGGGCGAGAGCTCCAAGTTCAGGAGCAGCATGAAAGAAGGGGTGAAGACTGTTTAGGGAAGACTGTGATGGGCGAGAATGGTGGCAGAGGAGGAGCAGATTTCTGCGTCACGGTCGAATCAACTGTTCTGGTTCCATGGAAATTTTCCATGAAATTGGAACGACGGTCAAAATTTCAGTTGGAGTGCCTATCGATCGAAATTTCGGTCGGAGTGCCTATCGATCAAAATTTCGGTCAGAATTCCACTCAAACAATTTGCACACGTGCAAAATGTCGGTAGCCATACTACACTGCCATTTTTTATATGACTGGGGTCATTTTACGCATGCACAAATCCGGCTAAAGTGTTTATTTTTATCGATTCCAGCCCAACGGAATCAGAACATTTATTCCGAGTTTTGCCAGAATCGATCGAACGGCCGAAATTTGTCAGAAATGGAATCTGGTCAAAAACAAAATTTTGCCCCTACAAAGTTTTCAGGTGGTAACATAGTGGAAATGAGGGCAGAAAGATAGGGAGAATCCAGACCATGAGGGGCCTTGAAGATAACGCTAAGGAATTTGTTCTGGGTGGAGAGAGAAAGAGGGAGAAGAGGAGGGGGTTGAACCTGGTAAAAGCATGGGCAAGGTAGAGGAGTTTAGCAATGGAGTGTTGAATAGATGCATGTGAGAGGGTGAAAGTGAGAGTAGGGAAGACCAGTAAGGACCAGGTTGCTGTAGTCAAAGTGAGCGATGACTAGATAGTGACACTGCCAATGGAAATAAGGAGGTGGAGGATGGACAGCTTAGGGAAAAAAGATGAGTTGAGTCTCCATCACCCCTCTCCTAGAATGGACAAAAGAAGGAAGACAAGAGACAGGGACATGAGTATGTCCATGAAGTTGAGAAGTTGCAGGTACACACGTTACAAGGTTCGTGGGGAAATCCTGAAGAATGAGAATGTATAAGGGCAAGTATCAGAGCCGTCCATGGAGGTGAGGAGCCAAAGAGAGCCTGACAGAAGAGGCAGGTTTGAGGGACTTGAAGGTCTGGAGGCAGCATGGTGTATGTGTTCAGGGAGGGGGTTCCAGATGGAGCAAGAAGAGACAACATGGAAACAGGCCAAAGACAGTTAAGCGAGTAGGAGACGCTGGCATAGGAGTGGTGTTGGTGGTAGAGGTGGAATAAATTTCCAGAGTGGGAACGTAGCAGGAAACAAAGAAAGAAAGATAGGGAGGAGCAAAGCATTGAAGGTGTCCTGCAGTAGTCTACCTTCACTGCATCTCCAGTCTGTTTGTGAGGTTGGACTCTCCTCCCTCCTGAGCACTCCGGGGAAAGCTTGTGCTATCTTTGAAGTGGTTTCGACCTGTTTTACCTTCCGGTGTTGGCAACCATTGGCTGACTCTCTGCCTGGCACAGCTGCTGCTGATCATGCTGAGATGTTCCCAATCCAAGTCAGACAGAGTTAATTGCAAGCAGTGAATTATCATGCTCGCCCACCCAAGAGTGTTTGTGTAAGACTTACTGTACCCACGGCTCCGCCCTGCTCTGACAACACCTCGCCTAGAGGACTAGGGTGAAGTTGGCCAACGGGGAGAGGGTTTGTTGCTGTCAGTTGACCTCCACCCACACTGCTCATAGTTCCCATAGTGATAAACACAAACAGCGGGGAGGGAACATGCAACCCACACTAGGCTCAGATGCCACTCTTCCCCAAATGGTGGAGAGTCAGTCATAGGCAGCAGCCAATTCTTTGCTATCATGCTACTCCAGGGAGCAACCTAACCCAGAAAAGCGTTAGAGTGGAAAACAGTATGGCGATTCACGAGTCTAGAATTAACAGGCTTCTCTGGATCCTGGCTCTCACTGGTTCCAAGGGTCATGGCACAGTTCAAATTTGCTAAATTTGACATCTGAAATTGCAAATCCAACTTCCTGCTACCATTTACAGAGCTTACATGGTTGGCTGCTCAGTAATATGTAGTATACTCTAACATTGTCTTTGTTGGGCATGAATTCGGGGTTCCCAGGTTGTTGTCTGCGTGACCCCACAATTCAAACTCTTGGTTCTGAGACTAAGACTGAAACGAGATTTTGCAAAAACTGGAATTCCTGTTCCCAGTGCCATCTCAGTTCAATTGAGAACCTCTCAGCTAGCGGGGTGCAATTCGTTTTTTGTTTTTATGAAAACAAAAATCCCATTTTCATTTTTGTTATTGCAACAAATGAAAAAATAGTTCCAAAATTTCAGAATAAAAACAAATATTTTCAGAATAAAAAAAAATGTATACTTTGGATTTTCAGGATGTAACTTCCTTTGTTTTCTAGGCGATTTTCATGAAAGTTGGATAGGTCTTATCCCTCCCCAAAGGGATCGTCACTGCCACATTTAGACTGGATCAAGAGTCCCGATTTTATTAGAATAATTGTTTGTGATGTATTTCCAGCTGTATCTTCTTTGCTTCCTATTCAATTTGGATGAAAATTGGAAAGATTGTACCTCTCACTCAAGGAATCATGCCTTCCAAATTTCAGAAATAGTGGCTAAAAGGTACTTATTTTATAAGCAATTGAACATATGTGATTTTAACAGAAATTGTGCAAATACTAGTCCTGAAAATTCTGAGACAAAAATGAAAACTTTATGACATAACAGGGACAACTTGATAATGAAAAACAAACATTTTAATAATGAAAAAGAAAAAAGAAAACGGTCCCTGGTACAAACCGCACTCGACAATGTCTTGATCAACATTTCATTTATCAATGTACCGATAATTTGCTTACCTTAATCCCAGTTATCGCTTTTCCATTTACTGCTTTGCTGTCAGTTTCAAATCCGAAGAGGTAATACTGATACATTACCACATTTCTTCCATCTTCTCTGCACTCCATTCTCCCTTGTACTTCCTTGTCTCTCATTGGCTGATACGCAGGTTCCTTTACTAATAATCTGCAATCTAGTTGCAGATTATTAGTAAAGGAATTATTAGTAAAGGAATTATTGCAACAACAATTCTGATGGAGGATCTAAATAAAACACACAAAACAACAATCACTAAAAACAACAACACATTAAAACAGTCATAAAAGGAGGAAACCATTTAATGCCCAACACCCCCCTCCCCAATCCTACCCACTCACCCATCTCCCTTGCCAAACGTCTGGCAGAACAGCCAGCCATTTAAATGGCAAAATGCTGGAAAAAATGAATGTAAAGGTTAAGTACAAGCTCGAAGGCCCACATAGGAGCCTAACAGTCTATTTATTAAGGGAGCTGCTGGAAAGCAAAGAAGAAACAGTCAGAAAAGCCAGAAACTGTTGCAAAATGTCAGAAATGTTGCAAAACTACCATAAAACGTCTGATCTGAATTCTGATCTGACTGAGCGCATTTTTAAACATGCCACTCTGCACGCAGATTAATCCGCTTTTAGTAAAGTTGTGCAGGTGGCATTTAGATGCGCCGCTGCCATTGCAAACCACGGCTCACGCGTTATTTTGAAACCGCATTGGTAAAACCTCGATATCGGGGTTTACCAATGCAGTTTCAAAACAATGCGCGAGCCTTGGTTTGCAACGGCAGCAGCGTCTCTAAACGCCCCCCCCCCGTACAACTTGTCTAAAAGCGGATTTATTTAAATCCACGTGCAGAGCGCCACATCTAAAAGCGTCCTAATTGAAACACCCAGTTTTGTTTTTAAAAAAACAAACAAACCAACATGGAAACTAGGTGGAATTCTGATTTCAGCCCTAGTCTGAACAGAGAGAGGGAGTGAAATCAAAGTCAAACAGCAATTAAACACCAATATGGTCAGCACTAATTGAGTAAACGTTAGTGCGGCAAGTGGCAACCCAGTTTACTGGGAAAAGCTCTGGATATTAAATTGGATACTAGTGGTATCCGACTGGATATCGGATACTGCAGAGATCATGATATCCATCTTGACACTGGATAAGACCAGTTACTCATTTCAACACTAACTCTAAGTAGGAGTTTGGCCCCAAAGGCCAATAGTTTCCTCTTTCTCCGCTCTGTCCCAGTTTGCAGTTCGGGAGGCTCTCACGCCACAACGAAGAGAGGAAAAAAAAAATCAGTGGCCTCCCATCAAGGAGGGACCTAGGTTACTAGAGCAGCAGCCAAAAGGAATGGAGCTGGGACTCAACAACAGGTAAACACGTGTCCGGCTAAGAGCTGACTTGAGACACGCTGATGCCCTTTCCCACCCCAGAGTTCTGTGCGAGACTCTACCACCCATTGCCAGAGCGTGGAACCAACAAGGCATCCCATACCTGCAGAGAGGAAGGGAGGGGGAAAAGACCAGCCCAGAAATAATCTCAGTGCTCCTCCTCCCCTCTGGCCTGTTTGCTCATCTTTTTAGCTGTGTTTCATCACCTCTTTTCATGAGCAAAGGGAAGCCATGGCTGGCACCTAGCTGCAGTGAGCGTGCCAGCTCCCAGGCCCCTAGATTAGATTTTGTGGATGGGTGGAGGCTACTTCACCCTTCACTCTCTCACTTGTTCCTGGCAGAAAAAAGCCTTGTTTTTGTTTTCAAAACCCTTCTGGCTTTGGGTGCGACACGAGAAACGGGCCGGTTGTTTACACGTCTGTTTCCTCTCCGAGAGTTATGCGTCTCTTGGCCACAGTCCCAAACCCCTCCACATGGAATCCATGTGGGATCCACATGGGTCCCGTGTGGATTCCGCCCAACACGACGCATTCCCAATGGGCATGCGTGTGGGTTGCGAGTGAGATCTGCAGGACATGGGATTGGCCCCGGCAGTTGGGTCACCGGTTGACGTTGGTCATCGTGCCTGGATGGGGTCATTAGGAACCCCAACCCCATTGGCTCTTTGTCAATAGCGGGAAAGGCCAGGAGACTGGACCCCATGATCCCAGCACCAGCGAGCCACCCCGTAGGCTGCAGCGTAGACTCTGTCTGCTAGAAAATCAATCAGGAAATAGATCCAGGAAGTCAACACATAAGCACAGGTCAGCACCTGGAGACGAATCATAGAATCACAGAGCTAGAAGGAACCTGAAGGGTTCCCTAGTCCAGCCCACTGCTATAAACAGGATCCACTGAACCAACACAACCCCCGAGAGATGTCTTTCTAACCTATTTTTAACAGTCCCCAGTGAAGGGCCCTCCACAAGTTCCCCAGGCAAATTATTCCACTGCCCAACTGTTCTTGAAGCTAGAAAATTCTCTCTGTTTAGCCTAAGTCTTTTCTTCTTTAATTGAAGCCCAATCTCTCTAATCCTGCTATCGGTTAACAGAGAGAACAGCTGGGCACCATTTTACCTACAACAGGTGTTTACGTATTTGAAAGGATGATCATATCCACCTTAAAATCTCCTTCCTTTGAGACCAAACCTTCCCCGTTCTTTCAATCTCTCCTGGGAGGGAATCCCAGACTGAAAAGCTTGCCCCAGATGAGGAAGGGTGGGAAGTGTAGAAGCACAGCCACTCTCCTTAATCTGACATCCATCAGACACCTTTCCAGGCCGGCAACAACAGGTGGTGGACCCCACTGACCGCACCCGGGGAACCACTGGAGAGGAGGAGGTCCGAGTTTGCTCTGTCTTTTGGGAGGAATTCTGGAGTGTGCCGGTGTTCCACGTCACTACGGGTGTGCAATTCATTTCCGTACGTTTAATTAGCGCAAAGGAACGATGGCCCCTTCGTTTTAGTAATTAAAACATGAAAACAACAGGCCAGGGTAAGGAAAAGAGAGAAAAATGAAGAGGAAAAGGGGTCTGTTTTCATTATCAAAATAAAAAATAGTTTTAAAACAAAACATAATACCTGTGGATGAGCAAACTGGCCACCGCGGCTGTTTCGCGCATGCACGCCCTTTCCCAAAATGGCTTTCGTTTTATTTACAAAAGCCCCTGAAAACGAAGGGTTTTTTGTAAACAAAAACAATGTACCTGCTCTGCACATCCCTGTTGGGTACCAGAAAACAGCGTATCCCTGTGATAATAAACCCACTCCCCCTTTCCGCTCTCCATTCAGGAAGGGTGTGGAGCTCAGCGGTCATGCCTCTGCATTTCTGCTGCTTACACATGGACGTGCAATTCATTAGCGGGGCCGGTCATTCATAGAATCGGAAAGGACCTTGATGGCCGTTTAGTCCATCCCAGGATGACGACAGCTACAACATCCCTGACAGAGTTCTCCATTCCAGGATCTGTGGGGTTGGCTTTGCTCCACAAAGGAGACGCAAGCTACACCCTCAAGTGGGGGGGTGGTTTCTTTCCCATCTGCAAACAGCACTGACCAATACAATGGACTGATCCGACCCCACCCAATGCTGCAGATTGGAGCTGGAATTGCATCGGGATACTTCCTCTCCCAGCAGAACCAGAAATGTTTCTCCCCAGAGAGCCTTCAAAATTAACCATGGCAGCCTCCCTCTTGCATGATGGTGGCAATTTGGGGAATGTGCACTAGAGCCACCACCATTTTGCTCACACTCAGAATTGTGGTGACCATTTTGCATGTGCAAAACATGGAGTTTAGTTTATTGCATCCGGTCTGAGTTCCAATTGGACCAAACAAAACCCCTGGTTCCAGCGGAATCAGAACTGAGTGGAATTTCCAATTTGAGCACAAAGGAAGATCAGATCTTGCATGATTTCAATTCTGGACATTTCCAAATTTTACCACTGCTTCTAAATTTCATTCTAACTGCCAAAATGGCAATTTCGGTTTCAGATAAAACTGAAAGTATCAAAAAATGGCCGTTTCGCATTAATCCAAAGTTTCGGTTCTTTTTCGGCACTATCGGATTTTTTGCACAGATTTTTGTACCGGATTTTTAACATTGCGGTTTGTCCCCCATTGAAAAAACGCAAGGTTAAAAATCCGGTACAAAATTCGATGCAAAAGATCCGATAGTACCGAAACCGGAAAAGAACCGAAATTCATGAGAACCGAAACCGAAAATGTGCCCAGAGCCCCATCCCTATTATTGGCATTTCCACTCGGCACAAAATGTTGACTTCAAAACAGGATGTCAATTTTGATCGAAGTTTTAACTTTCAGTTTGGAAGTTTCAAATGCAGCTTTCAGTTTGATCAAGAAGAGATTCATATTTAGCATCCGCCCCATAGTTCCTTCGAGGGATAGATCAAATCAGCCATCCTGGTTTCACAGACATTTCACACATGATCAGAACAGTGTTCAAATTTCTGTTGGAATAATGATTTATTTATTTTTTTAAATCAATCATTTTGATGAGAATTATGATTGAACAATTTGTGCCTGTGCAAAATGTTATACTGCACATGCAATAATTTGGCATAAATAAATAAATAAATTTTAAAAATCAATCCATTCTGGTGAAATGGAATCAGAAGTTCTGATTCTGTTTCTCCAGAACTGACCGATTTTTTTTTATTCAGTACATTCTGAATTTTTTCCTGCATTTTACCATCAGAAATAGAACCTAGTTGAAAATGAAATTTCATCCCTCGTTTCCTTCCACAGATACTCAGCTGTTACAAGACCGAGGAACGGTGAGAACATTGCAGGGCGGGGAGTAAAATCGGATTTGAAAAGGGTGGTTCACTTCTCAATACTGAAACTTAGTGGCCCAGGGATTATTGACTCCAATTAGGGCTGAAACGCAATCTTGCTTTTATCTCGATTCTCATCGAGAAACAAGCTTCTCAGCTCAGTTTTTGTGAGAAACGAGAAACACCCCAGTTCTTGACCCTTTCCCAATTTACTTACCGGAGAAACGTCCCGCACCGAGTCTCACATCCTGCGTCCATCTGTCTGTCTGTCATCTCTTCCCCCCCCCCCCCAAAAAAACCACACTTCCCTCCTTTTCTACAGCCACCAAACTCCATGCTGGGGTGTGTGTGTGGGGGGGGACAACAACGAAAACCAAATGTGAGGGCACAGATGGCATTGATGCTGCTGGCACAGACCAGTTTTTTTCCCTTTTTATTTGAAATTCTCACAAGATTCTTGCATCATTAGTGAACTCTTCTCGAGATCTCGGTAAGGGTTCTTGAGTCTTTCGAAAGCCTCGTGAGAATCAAATTGGTTCTCGTTTCAGCCCTAAGGGGAACACCCCCCCCGCTTCATTATTCTCTAATCTCTACTGCAAGAGGCTGAGAATATCCCTTCCTTCTCTCAAGAAACCCCTTCGCTCATTAGTTTGAATTTGAACCAAGGGCAAATGACGCAACACCAGGAACTGCACCCGTTGCCAATCCATCGCCTGCCTGCGGCCAGGGATTAATCACCAGCTCCGCTTTGCATAAAAGTGCAATTGATCAAGTTACTCAACTCTTTCTCTCAGACAAGAGTTGCTTGGGAAAAGGGAGCTCGCTTTCATAAAATGCTGTGCTGAGCTGTGTTCAGGAGGGGCGGGATATAAATGGATTATTAAATAAATAATAAATAAATAAAGCAATTAACTTTTTTATTTTTAAAATAAAAGTCTCTTTCCAAAATTTCAATCCAAATGAAATGGAATGTGAAGATGTCAAAAGAGTTTATAACGTTCTCCACGCTAATGCTGGTGGGGGCGGGGGCGGGGGATGTTTCAATGCTGGTCACGTTTTAAAACATTTTAATGAAAAATTGAAGTTTTAAAAAAATGGCCACACAAAAATATCTTGGTGTTTCAAAGCTAAACTTTACAGTAAGATAAGATTTTGTTTTGATTAAAATCTTCAAGTCAGCACTGACCCCAGAGCAAACAGGAAAGCAGGAGAAGTAATCTGTACCTAGGTTGCCTATCCACTGAAGGGAGCAACCACGGTAGGAGCCGGCTTATTGTTACAGATCACCAAGTCTCCAGCGATTGGCTACTGTGCCCCCGCTGGATGCCGTTCTCTCCCATACGCCCATCTTCTCCCAGGACCCTTTTAAACTCAAGCTGAAACAGAACGAGGCCTCTAGCATTCATTCATGAATCCTATCCGAGTGTCTATTCCTTTCCACGAACACTCGACTCCAGATCTGCACCTTTGAAAGCTCCGTCTTATGTTCCCATCACCCGTGTCCGTCTAGACTGCAAGCTCCTCGGAGTGGAGACTTGTCTCTACTCATTACTCAGTGCCAGGCACCATTGTCGACCTTTTGTAAAGAATAAAGAATAAGCAGAATACTATGAGTTCACCTAGTTTCATTATTTTTGTGTTTGGCTTGGATGAATTATTTTTGCTTCAGCATGCATATCACCAAATCCATTCAAATGTAAGAACATAAGAAGTGCTGTTGACTAGGTCAGACCAATGGTCCACCCAGCCCAGTATCCTGTCTCCAACAGTGGCCAGCCTGGGTTGCCTATGGGGAGTCCGCAGCAGGTTACAATGGAGTCCTCCATTTCCTGCCGTCATCCCCCAACATCCGACAGTCAAGGGTCTTATACCCCCTGACCGATCCAACTAGAAGCCTGGCTTTCAAAAATTCATGCGGTACCTTTTTTTTTTTCTTTCTGCAGCCTGCTACGCTACTGGCCTGGACAACATCCTCTGGCAATGAGTTCCACAGTTTTATTGAATGTTGGATGAAAAAGTATGCATTCCAAATTAATGGATCTGATATTACCATGTTGTTTGCCAAACCAAATCACTTGATTATATATATATATATAAATCACTGCAGACATGCAAAATGGCTGCAGATGCCATTTTGGAACAGGGCACACACACGTGCAGAATGCTCAGGTGGCCAGTTGAGGATGTGCAGTGATTTTTATTGAATTTATTTATTTTTCGGTTTTAATTTTTTTTAAACAAAAAAAATCACTACGCACGCACGAAAAGGAAAGTCTGCACACGGGCAGACCGGCTGTCCTTTCCCAAAATGGCCCAACTACAAACTCCCTTCGACCCTTTCCTAATGGGCGCGGGTGTGTGGGAGGAATGGCTGAGCGCCACAGCATTTCCAAGGGCGCCTACCGATCCCCCCCCCCCTGCACCCACCATGGTGTCCCCACAGGCGGCCCCTCTTTCCGTCACACACACACACACACACACACATATATATATATATATATAAAAATTATGCCTATTTTTTTGTTTTCTGACTCGATATACCAATTGGTAAACTGATATATCCCAATGGGGAATTGGTGCAGAAAGTCCTCCATTTTGTAGGTTTCTGGTTACCCAATCGGTACCTGGATTGTGTAAATTTCTCAGTGCCTAGGTACCCAATGCGGTATTCAAAAAACATGGTATTTCCTGTGGGTACTAAATTTAGTGCCGGTTTCAGCCCCATCTCGAATGACCTGGAGAATTGGGGGCTTTATTCGGAGACCAGAGGCGATGGGTTCAAAGAAACCCAGCAGGGTGGGGTTAAGCCATACAGTTCACTGGTCCCTGTGCCAAGAACCCCTCCCGCCAGGGTCTCCAAGCGCCCCTCTTGTTCCTAAGGAGGGCTCAGTCGTAAAGCATCTTCACAGCAGCCCTTACCTGGGGTCCAGGTCAGCATCAAGCCACGAGAGGGCACTAGGCTCCATAGCTTGTAGGGCAGGTGTAGCTGCGAGTCCCCAGAGAGACCCACCTGCGCACGCAGGAGACTGCTCCAGGTAGTAAGGTTTTTCTTTGTTTGTTTTTTTTTAAATGAGACAGCTACAAACTCCTCTCAACACATAATCAGGTGGGGGATTGTGCAGGGACCTTTCCATGAAAAATAAAGCTGCTAAACTTCAGCTGTGGCAACAGGAGGAGTGAAAGCTTGGCCTTCCTCAAGAGCTTATTATCAGGCATTGGAGTGAGCTCTCTGGCTGCAAACAGTTACAGTCACCCGCCATCCAGACAGAAGGTGCCTGCTACAGCGAGGACAGCGGCACTTCAAACAATGGGAAACAGAGCCGCACTCACACAGAGGCCAGGGTTTGTTTTTACAGCATTCAGCACTTGAGTTGAAACAAGTAGAGAATTTAGTACCATGGGTAATATCCAAATGTTCACACAGCGTTTGGATACCCCAATACCTGAAAGTACCAGCTATTTTAGTTTTTGGGTAATCAATTTACCCGTTTCTAATCGGGACAGAAACCTGGGAACAAACCAGGACAGAAACCCTGAATTTTTTTAAAATGGTGTTTCACCCAGATTCCTGTCCAAGGGAATCCAGTTTCTACTTAGACACCAAACTATGGAACTGATCTGCAGACATCGCGGCGGTTCCTGCAGCCTCTGTCAGCAGAATCTTAGCGCTGCCTGAGAGACCAGGGATCAGTCAAACCCTCGTGCTGGGGCAGGATTGACTAGAATGAGCAAAGTTCGTCACATCGTTGGGGAATAGGAAAACAGAACTCTGGAAATGCCCGGCCTACTTTGCGATGCTCTCGCCCCACGCTGCCTAAATGAGACAGGTTCCATATCTACCAAGGTCTCTGTCTGCAAACCACATACTATGGAGTAGTTTGGAAAAAGTGGTTCAAAGATCCCAAATCGGTGCAAGATATTCTGGCCTAAATGCCTACCCGAAGAGTTTGTTCAAACGCTGCAACCTAACAGTGTCCGTAGCAGAAACTCAGTCTTAACAATACACAAGGATAGATTTGACACAGAAGAGGCTGGCAGTCTTAAAAGCATCCGATGAGAAATGCCCAGACGCTGTAGAATCATAGTTTCAAAACAGCCCGACAGCAGCCCAACCGTGTTCATTTCCAATGGAGAATAGCAGAGCTTAACATGCAGGCCCAAGACACAGCCCCTCTAACGCCCCTTGTGGTGCTTGTGGGAAGGACAGGTGTCGGCTTGCTTCTCTCTGGGATATCGCGGACCTGTTTGTAAAGCGTCTAGCACCATGGAACGCTGGTCTCGATGAGAGCTGCAATGGGGACTAAAATTAGTACCCGTGGGTAATGTCCTCATTTTCAGGCACCCTACTGGGGACCCGACAGACTACCCAAGGACCAATTGGGCTCCTAGTGTCCAAAAAATGTGAGAATTACCCTTTGAAACTGACAAGCCCCAGCCGGAAGCGCTGCAGAGCCCAGCAGGAGCGTGTCAGTTTCAAAGGCTGGCCAGCGCTCCTCCTCCTTTGGTGCTTCACAGCTGAGGTGCGCTCTGTGTGTGTGTGTGTGGGCCTTTCAAAGTAACGGAGCCTGCTCTACTAAGACCGCTTTCCCCCTCCCCCTGTGCCTCACAGCTTTCACTTTGAAAGACCGGAGGGCTCATTTAGGCATCAATGGTGTCGAATGGGGCTGGGTTGATTCAGGCACTCCTGATTTGTTGGGGGTGTCTGAATCTTGGTTGCAGTTATCCTTTCCAACAGGAGGTGGAACCATCCAGATTTGGGGGGGAAATCCCACCTAAGGAGGACATCTTCTTTTGCTTTCTGAGACGGGGGCTATCTGAAAATCCTGTCTCTCGTAGTCGCCAACAGTCCCCCCCCGCCACCAGATTGCCTGCCCCTGGGTGATGCTGGGGATCCTTCTTGTGACTCAGTCACGGTCACCATTGCAGCGACACCCCCACAGCACAAGAGGACGTGTGTGCATGAAAGCATGAGGGGGCGGAGCTTGGCTGCATGCCGGTCCCCGGTGTTTTCCAGTAGGGATTGGACTCTGGGCAAAATTTTGGTTTCCATGAATTTTTTTTTTTTTTCTGTTTCGGCACTATCGGATCTTTTGCCTTGAATTTTTGTACCGGATTTTTAACATTGCGGTTTTTCAATGTGGGACAAACTGCAATGTTAAAAATCCGGTACAAAAATTCAATGCAAAAAATCCAATAGTACCGAAACCGAAAAAGAGCCAATATTTTGGATTAATCCGAAATGGCCATTTTCGGGTACTTTCGGTTTTATCAGAAACCGAACTTCCCATCCCTACTTTCCAGGTTGTGCTGTACCCTAAAGAGAATAATTGGCCTCCCTGCCTCCCGCCCTCCCAACCCCCACAGCTGGTCGCATCACCAGTGTTGAGTTGGCCAACTGTTGTGGAGTGAAAGATCTAATTAGGCACAGTTGCTTCTCCGACGAAATCTCCATCCCATGCCTGATTTCTCAGCGTTGCCTCATGGAAAGCAGATGTTTCTCAAGAGTGGCAGGTACTGAACTCTGTAGAAAGGACTGTTTACAAGGAAGTGGCGCTGTTTGGCTGAGGGACAGGTAGAGCGACTTTCCCCTCAGGGGAGTCAGGCTAGGTAACACTCATGGGAGAAAGGAGTGGCCGTGCCAATGTGGGGCAGAGTGTTCTGGGAACCCAGGAGAAGGGCAATGCCCAGCCACAGGCAGCCGTTCTGCAAGAAGGATAGGAGTGGGAAGGACGGGGCTATCGAGGAGGCCTCAGTGGGTGAAACAGTTAGCGCCAACCACCAGCAAAGCAGGTTCAGAGGTTTATACCGGCAACACCACGAGGCATTGAGGGGCAGCTTCTCAAAGGCAGGAATAGCAACAGGGTCGACCTGAGATATGTTGCCACCTTACACTGTCCCGACTCCCGAGAAGGGATATATCAGGGTTGTGTGTGAGGGGAGGCTAGGGCCACCAGGGTGGAGGGAGGGAGGGAGGCACACCAGTGACCGGAGTGAGGAGACCAGGGCTTACCTGTATTGATGGTGGGTAGGGTGGGATCTGGCTAGGGTGCCCAGGTGAGCCTGCTCGACCCCACCCCACCCACTCAGGTAAGCCCTTACCTCCCCTGATTCCTCATTCAAGCTTGCCTCATGCCCCTTGCCCCGATCTCCACAATGTAGGGTAGCAAACGTAGGTAGAGAGGCAGTCTTTTCCCAACCCCCCTTTTTCCCATTTGGGCACCTCTTTTCAAGGAGAACACGGACAAAATGGAATGAGTTAAGAGGAAGACAACAAAGATGGTAAAGCGTCAGGAAGGCAAATCTTCTGAGGAAAGGTTGAAGATACTGCGTATGTTTACCCTAGAAAAGGGAAGACTAAGGGCAGATATGATGGCAGTCTTCAGATATCTAAAGGGCTGCCACGATGGCAAGGGACTGTTCTGCCAGGCTCCAGGAGAGGATCAGTGGGGAGGAAGGACCAGGAGAGGATCAGTGCTGGAGGCAGCAAGGAGTAGAAGTCGAATTAAGGGAGGGAACCGGGAAGGTGTAGAGGGATGGGAAGGCTTGGGTCATTACGTGGCAACATCTCCATCCTTTGTGAAGAGATTCAACTGCACAGAAGACCTCGGATAATTTAACAGCGAGGCATTAAGAGTAATCGCCTATGCCAGAAGGTGGGCCCACAGGACAGGGAGGGCTCTTGGAGGGTTGTGGTCCAGGGGACCATGGTTTGAGCAAGGCCACGAGGCATCCATACAGCAGGCATGGCCCGAGTAGAACCTTGGCTCGAGCAGCAAAGCATTCTGGGGGAAAACTACGGCGCTGCCAACACGTTAGCTTGCCCTGCGGACAGAATGGGGATTATTTTCTTTACTTACCAACCTTCCCTGGCTCCTTGATGGGCACACCCAGACATGAGCACCACGCCTCTGGAAACTTCCCAACTGCAGCGAGTGTCAATGGCTGGAAGGCGACACCCTAGAGACTGGGGTTTGGGCTGGGGAAAAGAGTGAGCCGGCTAATACACACACAGGGGGCTCAGGCAGCAGGGAGCCAAGTATCAGGGCAGCTGCAGACCCTCCCGTGCTACAGGCAGGCAGAGCTCATCTCAAAACTGTGGGCACAGAATGTATTTGGGGGGGGGCACGAGAGAGACAGCTGCCAAGACCCTAGATTCACTCTGGTGGGAAGGGCATGGTGATGGCCCCACGCATCTCTGGACCATGAATTCTGATTGGTGCTGCAGCTGCCTATCAACATTCATGTTACAGAAGTTCGTGTCATTTTGGAAATGGAAACTGCCACCATGGCGGAACCCTGCGGGGCAGCCCCAAAGGTTCCCATTTTGTGCAAAAGCTCTACGTAATATCCATGCGTGAAATGGGTGTGTGTGTGTGTGTGTGTACTCTCTCTTAAATCCGGCGTCAGGGACAGGGGCAAAGCTTCCTTATCTTGACCTCTAGGGTTTATTTTGAGGGGTCGTTGGCATCAAATGGCTTGGTCCATGACTCAGAAGCCACCTACTCTAGAGCAGACCCCTTGAATCTCGATGGGCTTCAATGGAGTAAGTGGTTTGTGGCTCACAGCCTTGGAGTGCGGCTTTAAGGCCACATTTCGGAGCTCTTGTCCGATTCCTTGGAGCTGGGAGGCCCCCAGTTAAAGGGGCACATTGGATTCCATCTCCGCACCCGAGGAGGATCCCAGAGTTAGGCTTCTGGGTTGAGTTCCTCTCAACTGAGTGATCCCACAGTCAGTCCCAGGCTCACAAGCTAAGCATAGGGTCTTAAAACACAGGCCGAGCGCGGCCTGGAGACCGGAGCCACTCCATGGGGTCGCCAAGCAGCAGCCACCCTGTGGGGGGAGCCCAACCAACGGGCAACCCTTTGCCTACAGTTCATATGCTTGTGACAGTCACTAGAGATACATGAATCCGGGGCTAATGGGGGCAAAGCCTTGGCTGTTTACACCCATAGGACTAACCCAACTCTTCCCAAACCTCCAATTTGATTATTTACCAAAAGGTAGGATCCTTTTGTATCCAAATTAGTCTGATTAGTACAAATAAGGGATGAGAATCAATACTTCAGGTCACAGGGCGAGGATGTGAAGATAAATTCATATTTTTGCTTCCTACTCCCCGCCCCCCCAATCTCCACATACGTGAAGGCCCAGAATGTCACTGAAACATGCAGCCTCGAGTTTTGAAGCCAGGGAAAGGTCTTCAGTGCAACTTAACGAACCTGGATGTTGCAGCGTACTCTACCCTGCCAATGACCTGGGCCACCTTTGAAAAGACACGAAGAGAGGCACAAAAGCTGTTTGGAGATCCAGCGTCAATTTTTTTTAAATCTGGCTTTTATTTATATTGGCTGCGAGAAGAAGGTGTTTCAAACAAACACACGCACGCACACACACACAAACACATATACATACATTCTCGGTGCGGGCAGCACCAATATTGCTACAAGCATTGGCAGGTTAATCGCCCCAGGGTTGGATCTAACAAAAACAAAACAAAAAAAAGGAGGAAAAAAAATCAAATCAAATCATCCCAGCCATAACACAGGGGAGGTTGAAAGCGACAGCAGTTCAATCTACCATTGGAATCAAGGCTGGTCTCCTTATTTGTACATTGCAGAGACAGTATTTTTCACAGCATGTTCATTTCAATACAGTAGGATGAAGAAGCTCAGCTGTACTGCTGAGTTGAAAAGCCAGGATTGAAATCATCCCCTCCCCCCCTTCCCATCTCTCAAGACATCAGGAAATCCGGTACCGTTGTTACAGTGACTGGATACCCTGAACCTTCGAGTCCATAATCAAGAGATACCTTTCGGCACTGGGATCAATTTGGGTGAAATACTGAAGGCTACTTAGACGGACATGACAGTGCGGCCGTTTGCAGAACTCTGGGCTGAGAAAGGAACCGCCTATTTCAGCCCTTTAAAACCGAGGAAAGGTTGCACGTTTCCCCTCACTGAATTAAATCCTGCACTGAGTCAAGGATGCCTCCTTGCTGTAAGGTTGAGCTGAGCACAACGATTTTGAAATCTAGGACTTTTCTCTTTGGAGTATGTTCTCCTCCCCGCCCCCCCGCCCAACCCATGCCCTCCATGAAAAAAATCAGAGCATCATAATTCCCACCCCCACCCCTCAAAAACTGCATCCCATTAACACAGGAATCTCAATACGAAAATATAAACGGTACCGTAGGCTGCTAGGATTTGACAAGTTATAACGCGAATAAGCCTTTCCCATAAAAAAATAATAATTAAACAATGAAAAACACAAATGAACAAAAACCGTGGTTCTGGAAGGCCCGCAATAACCCAAGAGGAAATTTTAAAACCCCGTATGCGATACTTAGAAAACCAAACAAAAAAAATGATGGACAAAACCCAAACGTATTTACAATCTGTACAGGGGAAAGCATTCGGCGTTGCTTGGCCGAGCTGAGCGGAAGCAGCGTTAAGCGCCACGTTACAGCCGACTGGCACTGGGAGTAGAAGGCAACGGCCGCAGAAAAGCGATGTGTGGCCAAGTCTGGCCCTTCTCCGCGTAAAATGAAAGCCCCCATGCACGGCAGTGCCGGCGGTAGGAAGAGCGCGTCCGAGCACGGGAGTTCCGCTGCTGCAAATGTGACACAGCCACCTGTTTGAACCTGCTTGGACAGTGTTTCATCCAATGGAAATTTAGGATTAACGATGAATCAGCTTGCGGAGACTGAAAACCTACTGAGCTGCACTGGGCATGAGGAAATACCCATTTGGGTCAATCGCCCCTGATCTTTTTTGTCCTGTTTCCTACTCTGATCCACAACGGATTCTTCCCTTGGAAGGAAAGTGTTTTCCTCCCGGGGATCCGTGAGGAGACGGTGGCAACGTCTTGGCTACGCACAAGGGCAGGTTCAACGCCCATTAATTTCGAGCCAGCGTACTGGATCCAACTTGCACAGGCTACCGAATCCTCACTCGAAATGTCTAAAACTAACACGGGAGTGGCTGGTATTTTTTAATTTTTTAAAACACTCTTTACATCCTGGAAGCAAGTGCTCTGCAATGCGCCTAAGCGCACATTCAAAAAAACGAAACCCAGCTGAAGGCCGCAAGCGAAGCTTGCTTCCTGCGCGGCGGAAGGGGCGAACCCATCGTGCCGGCCCAGTGTGTGCTGGGAGCAGGTTGCATGGGAGGCACCATTGCTCAGCTCAGCTCAGCAGAAATATCCCCCATTAAGTGCAGAGTTCATAGAAGCCCTGTTTCTTGGATTAGCTCTTTTTCCCTTTTTTTTTTGACGACAAACAGATTAACCCGGTCCTCGTGGGGCAGAAGCCCAAAGACATACCCTCTCCCCCTCCCACAAAGAAAAAGAACCCTCTCCCCACCCAGGCCCGCTCTCTCATTCCTCGTGGCCCCTTTGCAAGGTCCGGCGGCTCGAACTCCAGCCGGACAGACCAAGACTAGGGGCATAAACTAGCACTAGACACTGAGAGGCGGTTTCTCTGCCCACTTCCCACCCCCCTGTGGTACTGAGTGATGGAGGCGCAGGGAAGGATAAGTAGTTCATGGGTGGGGGGCCGTGGGGGCAGCACCGCGGCGCTCACTCTCCCTCCTCCTTGATGCGCTGTTGCTTGTTGCGCCGGGCATCCATGTCAAAGTTGAAGTCGTTCCACTCGTCGCGCGGCGGGAAGGAAATGGTCTGGCGGAGCGTGAAGCGCACGGCATCAATGACCCGCTCCCCGCGGGTCTCACTGGAGCCCACGCTGACAGTGGAAGCGCCGCTTGACCCGCGCAGGAGATGGGGCGGGGAGGAGAAGTCGTGAAGCTGCCGGTGATCCAGGAGGCCCTTCCAGATGGCATGGCGAAATTGCTCAGGGATCTTGAGACTCACCAGATCCTGGAAAGGAAAAGAGGGCAGAACTTGGTCAGTCCACAGCAACAACCTAGAAACATGGCCTCCGAGTCCAACCCATAGTGGATGGACTCTGTCTTAGAGGGAAATGACATCCTAGAGCTGGTTAGGAGAAGCCAATCCGACGGCACCATTTTGCTCATGCACAAGATAGCGGACGCGATTCTGCGCATGTGAAAAATGCCCACAGCCAAAGAACAAGATGGTGGCCACCGCCTTGTTGTACAGAAGTAGCCATTTGCGCGCGCACAAAGGGCTGTTTCCCCCCAAAATCTGGTCCAAACTCCAATTGGACAGGAACTGAAACCAGGCAAAAATAATTGGTTTTAGCCCCGCGACACCCTGATCGCACCACCACCCTGGCATGCCTCTCACAGCACCACTGAAAAAAATCAACCGCTTCTGGGACGGCATGCTGCAGCTTGGCAAGCATGGGGTTAGAATTAAATGAGAAACATAAAGGTCACATGGAAAGAGCCAAACGTGGACCTGACCCTGTGCCTCGTCCTGCTTCCGGTAGCGATCGTTATCCGACTTCCTGCACCCCCCTTCAATTTTTCGTGGGCTGCTATCGTATTTGTCTGAGACGTCTGCCGCTTGGTGCGTGATTACTGCGGTCTCTAGATTTAGCTAGATCTCCCTAAGCTTTGCTTAATGCCCAAGACTGACCCCGTTAGGAGCGTTGCTTTGGCGACACCAATTCCCCTCTCTCCGGCCTGACCCCCTTTTGAGACTGAAATTGGATCCCGTGACCCCAGACTTGTAAAGCAGATCCCATTATTAATTGGGAGCATGCTCTCCCTCTGTCAACAGCATGACCTCAGTTGGGGGTCTCTAGTCCCCAGGGTTTGGGAACCTCGGGGCTGAATATTGCCTAGCACTGACCAGCACTAGTTTCGGCAGCAGACCATGCCAACCTGAAGCAGCAGAAGCACCCAGGTTGTCAGGATCTTAGTGGCCCAGCAGACAATAGCAGAGGAAGCCGGAGCAAAAGGAGCAGAAAAGAGGAGGAGCCCAGGCTGCCCAAGAGCAGAGGACAGGAGCAAGCGTCCTGGAAGCAAGGACAGGAAAACAGGCAGATGAAGGAAGGGCAGCCACTTCCATTTTGTATCGGACTGTTCAACGGGATCGAAGTCCCGGAGAATCGGCAGGCAAGTGGGGAGACCACTGCCAGGCTGGTATCGTTACTGCTCTTGGGTTGTATCCTCCACCAGGAACCTACGCTGGGGCTAGTGACGCTTTGGAAACACAACCCCCAGCCCAAGACGGAGCGTGTCTCTGTGACTTGCCCAGCCCCTGGGGGGTCGAGAGACCCACGAGATGCAAAAGGGGGGAGAGACAGTTACTTACATCCATGGAGTAATGCTCAATCTGATAGACGGAGGTCAACCCTTGGGTCGTGAAATAATCCACGCAGGAGGAGCAGCCCAGCCTCGCTAAGAAACTGCAGGGGAGGAGGAAAGGAAGGGGCGGGAGAGAGAGAGAAGAGAGAGTCACCCAGGCTGCACCAGATGCTCTGCTACCCCCACCGGCGGCCATTCGTTTCTGAGAGGCAGAGCTGAAACGAGTACCCACGCAAACCGGCAAACCCGTCGGCATCTCAGGCATCAAACCGACTCGGTATTGTTGGGTACTAAATGGTACCAGTTTACCGCTGGAGTTACGGTTACCGCTATCGCATTCCTGAGTTGCCCTTTGTGCATTTCTGTGCGTTCCTGCATTTCTGGCTATTTCTTTCAGCACATTATTGACCTTTACCCTGGTCACAGGTTTGCCTCCTAACCCAACCGAGCGTGGTGGTTTTACGTATTGGAAGGAGGAAGGGAGGGGGTGAGGTGCGCCTGTGCAGATTCAAAGGGGATTGGCTTAAATGGACTAACCAAGCCATGGACAAAACCCCGGAAACGGGAAAACAGAATTGATAAAAACAAAAAATGATCAAAACCAGAACGCTGATAACATGATAATAGCATTACCCAGAATTCTGGTTCTCAGTTGCCCGACTTGGTTGTCGGTTCCCAATCAGGCAACAGATACATTGTTTAAAATGTGGCCATTATCCACGGGTACTAAATCTACGACCTGTTTCAGCTCACTTTTGTCACCTCTAACCAAGGCCTCCAAGGTCGGGAGACACCCAAGGTCAACTGTCAATCCTACATGAGGTGCGCAGGACCAGTCCTCCTTATCCCGAACATTGCTACTGTGGCGAGAGGGGCCCAATACCTACATGGGCTCTGGAAAGCAATGCCCTCGAGGCCAGGGAAAGATGCATCGTTCGACGTAGAGGGGGCTTGTCTGCCTGTGGAGAGTGGGTCCAGCGAGTGCATTTAGGATGGTTTTAGATTTCTATCCCACCCTTCTCCACGAAGGGGTGACCTACAAAAAGGCTTTGCCCATGTAAAGCGAGGGGGGCCCCTTGCGGATCCAGAGAGTCACCCAGCCGGACAGAGCACCATGGAGTCGTACAGACACACACTGAAGAGTAGAGGTTAGAGCGTATACCTTCGGACCCCAACATTTGCTACATAGGCTGCATTGAAGGCTGGACTTAGGGTGGGGGCAAAGGAGGTAGCAGCCTTGGACATTGCACAGAACCCTAGAAACGCAGGTCTGCTGTTGCCACCGCGTCTGGGGCCAAGACCAAGGGCCACCGTCAATGGGGTCCACCACTGACAGCAGCCGTGGTAACTACGGGGATCCCTGGGCCTCAAATTCCAAGACCAGCCCTGGCCGCACCGTGTCATGTCGTCATGCTGATCCTTGGATCCAGACGCGAGGGAGTAACGGGTACTTAAGATGGTGGTCAAGGAGCATCCGCCGCTCCAGACCTCCTCAATCCACCAAACATCACAGCGAGCAAGGAAATGGCCTCGGCCAGGGGACCGATTCCCTCCCAGGGGCCACTCAAAATTTATACAAGCTCTGAGAGCCGCATAGAAGTTGGGCACTTGGTTCCTCAGAGCTCAGTTTTTCAGTGCTTGGGGGCAAGAACTGGATCCCAGGGAGCAGATCCAGAACTTGATGCAGGCCAAATTTTGGCCCCTGGACCTGAGGTTCACCATCCCTGGCCTAGGCCAACACCAGGGAAAGTAGGATTGAGGCGGGAGGTTCTGTAGCATTTGGGAGTGGGCACTTGATTGGCAGCTGGTGGTTGGGATGGGATGCTGGGCACTTGGTAAACGGATTTAAGCAAGATACAAGCACAGCTTGCTCTAGGAGTGGATTCCCTTTGGGGCTCCCGACTGTTGGCAAGTCAGGCGCTCAGCTTACGGAAGCAGTAAATCGGTGATCCTCTCACTAAATTGCTCCTCTCTGGCTTCTGAGCCAGAGATGATCAGGCTTCCCAGACCCAGGGGGAAGGGTCCCCAGACAAGGCTGCGTTTGCTACAGAGCTGAAATGGGTCCTTGATTTGGTACCTGGTGGTGATGCCCTCATTTCCAGGTGCTGTTTTGGACATTCAAATGGGTACACAGATACCGTTCAGTCACTTGAAGACCTGAAATTACGGTTACCGGTTTCCCCCACAAGTACCCAGAATTACCTGAAAAACCGAACTATTACCCCTCGCCCAATTCCCCATTCCAGGATGAAATTGGTATTTTTGGTATACTGGGTACCCAATCAAAACCTAGCTTGGGTAACCGATTAGTAGGGCTGTAGCGGAATGTCGCAGCGGTAGCTATTTCCGGCGGAAACAGTGTTTCCGCAATTAGTGGAACGGCATGGCAGAGGCTTTCATTCCGCTAGTTTCATTCCGCGGTTCCGCTTATTTAATTCCGCTACTTAGTGGAATCGTGGAAACATGACATTTTCGCTACTTCCGCAATTCCGCCAGCGCCACAAAATAGCAGAATAGCGGTTTCCCGCAATTTCAGCAATGTTTCTGCAATTTTTCCGCAATTCCGCGATTTGCAGAATTCCGGCGGAATTAGCGGAATGTCCGCAGAAAAGTCACGGTGTGGTGCGGGCAATTCCGAAATGGCGGAACGGAATCGCGGCACGGTAACAGCTGCTGCCGCATCAGCCCTACCGATTAGTACCCAAAATACTTGTTCCGATTGGACGGGTCGGCCCGGTTTCACGGAGTATGCATTTCAGCTCAAAATTTACCACCATCCTGCGAGAAGAGGGAGGGAGGCTCCTCGGCCGCTCAGGGTCCCCACTCACCTGACGATGCTGCAGTCGGAGGGATACGGAGGAGGCGGAGTGCAGTGAGACGTTGACGGCATGGAGAGGGGCGGGGGCAGAGCCTGCGTCGGGCTGAGGCCGTTCATGTCGCTGGTCATTGCCATGTGGGCGCCCATCATGGGAACTAGAGGCGGAAAACAAGGGGTTACAGGGGAAACAAGAGGTTGTCTGGAAAAGGAGCATTCTCCAGGGCAGACTCCTGGCTTGGATCATGGCCTGGAGGAGTCCTTGGCACCCCTGGGGCCAGCGTGCCATTCTACAATGGCTCTGGAGGAAATAACTCCACCATTCCTAAGATCCATCACTATCGCAGCAACAGTCTTAACGGGGCATTTTGCCCAACATTCATGTAAACCAAAGGGGGGGGCGGGATCTTTTCCTTCCCAAGGGTCACTTTAAAAATCAGTATAAGCCCCAAGGGCCCTATAGGAGAAGGGGGCAGGGGTGCACCCAAAAAAGGGAGGGCACAGATGACAGATTCTCTCCTTGGGTGCAGGCCCTCATCTCTGCTTCCTTACCCTGAGCTCGGTTATTCAGTGGCTGGAAGTAGGAATTCGGGGGCCACATAAAAAACTTGCCATGGGTCACATAAGTCTCCCAGGCCTGACTCCTGAACACATATCGCTAGAACATTGTTATTTACATAGAACTTTCCGTGCCAAAAATGATTTACAATCCTTACACAGCAACCCTCTGACCTAAGGCAGTAGTAGTCCCATTTTACAGATGGGCAACTGAGGCTGAGAGAGTGATTTGCCCAAGGCCACTCAGGGTGTCTATAGTAGGGGTGGGCGAACAGAACCGAGTTCGGAAATTCGGTTCGGTTCAGTTCGGAAATTCGGTTCGGTCGACCGAACTACTGGAGTTCGGTTCGAACTCCAAAGTTCAGAAATTCAAACCCCATTGAACTAAATAGATAATTATCTTTTAGGGATGGGCGAACAGAGCCAAGTTCAGAAATTTGGTTCGGTTCGAAAATCGAGTTTGGTTCGGTTGATCGAATCGGTCGACTGAACTGGTTGAGTTCGGTCCGAACTCCGAACCGTGTTCGCCCATCCCTAGTCTTTAGACATAACGCAGTTCGGTGTTCTGAAACAGTGTCCCACCGTTCCAGTGTTTAGACAGACCATCAACACAGGGTTCACCCCAAACACTGGAAATGAATGCTGCCAGGTCTTGACAGTGTAATCAGTGTTTGGGGTGAACCCTGGGTTGACGGTCTGTCTAAACACTGGAACGGTGGGACACTGTTACAGAACACTGAACAGCGTTGTGTCTAAAGATGCCCTTAGGGGTTACTGTCCCCCCCGCTCCCCCGGGCCTTCCTTCTAAGTCCCGGAGACAGGTTGAACGAGAGGGAAGGCTGTAGCAGTCTTAGAGAGGCGCTTACTGTTTCCGCCCATGCCGTCGGGGATGGTTGTGGGAGTGAGGGTGTTGCGTTGCTGGGGATTGATGAGCTGGCTGACGGACGGCAGCTTGTTCATGCTGTTCATCTTGCCGAGCGGCGGGGAGTTGGACCCGTACGACGACTGGGACTGCATGGAGTTCCTGCAAAACCAGAGAGAGGGAGAGAGATTCAGAACGAGGAGACGGCGGCGTGTGGGACAGAGGGCAAACGGAGCCAGTTTGGACAGGCTTGGGGGGGAGGGGAGATGTCAGGCTGTAAACGTATTCCGATTGCAACCCTTCCATGCAGTCGTTAGAAGGGTGGTTCGCTGCAGCCAGGCCGGCAGGTTTCAAGCAAGAGTGCGGTTCCTGCATTGGGCTTGAGGAGTCCTGCTAAAAACTGGGCTCCTCGTTTCAAGGAGAGCCTTGCCCAGTCATATTGGTGCTACAACCCTGAGCCATTAGTTCGGGAGCTTTCCGCGGCAGAGAGGGCCAAAGACTATTTGCGTGCTCCCCATCTCCCTTGCCGCCAGGAGGCCGGGCTCTCCTACCCTCACCCTCCATCCTGGGATTCCTATGCCCCTACAGTCGTGCCATTTGCCCCAAAGCAATTTCTGTAGGAGGACTGGCTTCTCTTCCAAAGACTAACTTGCTCCAAGTCACCACCGAGCTGCTTGGCGGGGACACGGCCAAGGTGTGCGTGGCAACCAGAGGAATCGCCCCAGCACTCGAAATACTTGGGGTTTCTAGCAAAGGTTGAGATTGTTAAAGAGACCCAAGCAATCTGGATACAGGGTGCCCCATTTCTTTTTCCATTGGGAAGTCGGCTGTTCAAATAACACAGGGACTATGTCCTCTGCTGGATAAAAAAAATTAGAGATTTGAGCAGGGCTGCAGTATGGGCCCTACTGGGGCACTCCACTCCAGTGTGTGTCTGCACTATGTACAGGGGGGAGCTAGGGGGGAATGGGCCCTACTGGGGCACTCCACTCCAGTGTGTGTCTGCACTATGTACAGGGGGGGAGCTAGGGGGGAATGGGCCCTACTGGGGCACTCCACTCCAGTGTGTGTCTGCACTATGTACAGGGGGG
>QEPC01009702.1:1980617-2014681 GCA_003113815.1 Sphenodon punctatus
AGTTCGGTTCGGTTGACCGAACAGACCGAGTTTGGTCTGAACTCCGAACTTCCGAATCGCGTTTGCCCATCCCTAAGCTCCAAATAATAAACCTACTATTGGTTTCTGCCTAGTACTAACTCCATTGATTTCAATGGGGATTTATAGGAGATGCTCATCTCTGAATAGTTTCACAATTTTGTCCCAAAGGCCGGAACCAACTCCCTCCTTTCTTCCAGCTAAAGGCAACGGGAACCCTTCAGTGGCGATGGATTAAGTCTGACAGGTTCAAGTCAGAAACCCAATGGGAGTCTTTCCAATAAGCACCATGGGCTTTTGATTGGACCATTTGTGATGAAGAGGAAAGCTATCAATGACGTACTTCTATGGAAGCAAGGATTCTTACCGATAGATAACTACTAATATGCTTCTAATCTTTTACCTGTCCAGCAGAAATATCGAACGGTACTAACAGCATTCACTTCTGCGCAGCCAGAATCGAACAACTGGCTGAATGACTTCCAACCTAAGGTCTTTCCCCTCCCGTTAAACACAGGGCAAAAGGGGGTGGGGTGGAAGGTAGACATGAAAACATCTTTAACTTAACAAGACAAGGTATTTAAGCTTGAGTCTTGCTCAGAGAAACCCTCATGAGTCTCAAAAATACAGCAAATCTTAACCACAACATTTTACACCAAATGAAATAAAACAAAGTTACAACCAGGGAAATGACATTGCGGTTCCGGACCTGCCAATGTTAAAAGCTACAGCTAAGAGGTCTGCAAAAAAAAAAAAAAAAAGTCTATTCTTGCAACATGTTTTGAGTCCCAATGCGAGATCGGTCTCCATCGCCTCCGTTTCTACAGAGCCATTTTCTAGTCCTGACAGTTTGCCAAACCTCCCACCCCCAGCTTGGCTTATGAGTAGACGGATGGGTTTGGGGGATTGGAATGTTTTAGGATGGCATCTGTCTGTTTTGGAGGTTCTCTCCTTGAGTCCGCGAGCTCGCTCCTGAAGCAGGCCGAAAAGAGACTGTAGAGAAGAAACCAGAGAAGAGAGAAGAAAAGTGAAAGCTTAGGACCAGTTATAGACAACAAAGAAGAGAAACACCTTCATGATCATATCATTGAGAAAGAAGGAATCCCAGCAGACCCAGTGAGTACATGCCAGGATATGGGATAGCAAAGTCCGCATTGTTGGATGCCCCCAACAATGAAGGGAAATGAGAAAACTAAGCACCCAAATCTCACTTTCACGTGCAATTCTAGCTTCCAAATCAAGTTCAAGAGGGTGTGCTACCCAACTTAACGTCTACCATCTCCATTTTAATTGGTATGGCATTCATGACCAAAGGTGACCCTTGCAATCCAGACTACATTTCTGATTAGTTGGTTTGTCATGGACCATCCCCAAACTTTAAGAACCGAAGCTAATTGTGCAAGGGGATGACAACTTTGGACCAGATGTCTACCCGCCTCACCACTCAAATTTGTAAATAAAAACGCATCAGAAATTCAGAATGGGATGCAAAGCATGGGTTGGTGCTGAGATGTCATACAATTCACCCAATTTAAATGACAAAGGGACTACAGATATTAAGAAAATGCTACCCTGTCCTTCTGAAAGGCAAAACACTCTTCACTCACTCTCTTCTTTTGTCACAATGTTTACAGAACAGTAGACCTGAAACTAAACTTCATGGTGGATTCTGTCTTCAATGGATCATCCGATTCAGTCTCTGTTTTGGTGGAGATCTAGATAGGCTGCATCTCATACTGCACATGTGCACGATACGGTGCTTCCATTTTGCATACCAGTGAAATGGTGGCACAGTGGAGGGTACCACCATTTTGTGCACATGCAAGATGGCGGCTCCCTGCATTCAGAACTTTGCACCGAGTTCCACCATGGTGGAGATAGGTGTGATGTTCTAAAAAACCAAAGCCAGCTCCATAGGGTATTTTCAGACGATACGTGGGCCGTTGGCCCCGTACCGGCACCAACGGCTTCGTTCCCCGCCGGGGCCACCCCGTAACGGCACAACAGACGTGCCGGGGGGATCCCGGCGGGGAAAGTGGGAGGGGCCGGGGCCGCGCGGCGCAACGTGCGGCCGCACGGCCCCGCCCCCTCCACGCACCCCGCCGCCCGCCCTCCGAGGAGACGGGCGGGCGGCGGGGCCAATGCGGCCGCTGCGTCCGGCCGATCGTGCCACGGCCTGACGTTACTTTTCCTTGGCCACGGCCCGGGGTCCGTTTGACCACGCTTCCCGGGACCTTCCCCCGGCTAGCCCGGGAAGCGTGGTTCAAACGAACCCCATGTGGGGATTGACCGTGGCCAACATCTGGCGCGCCGCGAACAGACGTACGGGACACGGTGACCACAGGTGGGTATTCACCGTGGTTCACCGTGTTAACGTAACGTCTGAAATCACCCATAGAGTGGGCAAATAGGTCAACATAGCCTCAAGATGGCTCAACCACCATTCCTAGCTTGCCTTAGACATTCAGAGTTAAAGAATGAATGGAAGTGTCACCACCAGCTTTTTGGCTTTGCTGATTGCTTGTTAAAAACACTTTCCACATTTTGAGCGAGCTCACTGTAGCGATTGCTGTAGCTTTACAAGTGCCTACTTGGAAGATCAACGGCAGTCAGCTCCCACAAGGAGGATCAAACATGGAAATCTGGCTGCAAAATTCCTCGGCTCTCTGGATTTTAACTACCCGGGTGTTTGGCTGGGAACCCATGATAAAACCACCACGTAGCTTTGCGTACCGTTTGCACAACCTTTTAAATCAAACGCTGGGTACTTCACACCAGCTGAAACTAACCTTAATTGGCTGCAACTGAACAAAGGGAAAATTTGGCCGATCATCAGAGAGATGCGTTCGACCGGAGAGACCTATTAAAGATGTGTCAGTAGCTCCCAAGGGAAATGGTAGGAGTCCAAAGGCTTTGCGTGTTTGCAAACTAGGGCACCTGGGGTTTCTGTACAGCCAGGGCAAGAGAAGCTTTTTCTATCTTTAATACCCACAAACGCTACAGGACTCGGTAGTCCAATGCTTCAAAGTGGTGCGGCTGATAGGCTGAAGGCAAACCATATCCCAAATTAACCAAGTACTGGTTTAATGAAAACAGAACCCAAAAGCGGGCTACAGCATACCCAGTGTCTCGAATCACACACCCATGATCATGAAGGTGTTTGGCATAAAAGGCACAGCAGAGAAAACCATGCAAGGCAGATGGGAAATGAGAAAAAAAGAGAAACGCTGAAAGGAACATAATTACATTCAAGTATCTTTCAATTGTGAAATACGACATTTTGGGTTTCTCCTCCCTTCCAGAATAAGTTAATATCAAAATGTTTTCCCTTCTGCCTGAAGCGCAGCAATGCTGGGGGATTTGTGTGAAGACTGCAGGTTATTATTGCATTTTTCCTGATCCATTTTTGAAAAAATAAAAATAAAATGAAAAGCAATTTTATGCAGACAGATACAGGTGCTTCCATTTGGTTTTTTCCATTCCACATCCACGCCTCTTTAAAAATTAACAACGAACCTTCCCGTGCCTCATTGCAACAGCTCTTGCACGCTGGAAAGTCTGACCGCAGCCCTCCCAAGGAATTTGAAAAACCCGGCATAAGTCTCCCGCAAAGCTGGACCCCAACACACATTCAGAGGCAAGCTTTCAAGACACGAAGCTAACCAGAGCGCATCCTGAGCTTGTTCACACGGGCAGGAGAGAAAGGGGAAATTGCCCCTTCAGTTGCTGCACCCTTGCTTCCGTTTGCACAGAGAGGTTGCAACGTGGCGTTGGGGGATTAACTCACACTTGTGCTGCCCTGAACAGAACCATGGGACCCCAAGGCTGCAAAGCTCCTCATTGACAACCTCTTCTTGCTTGTTCATAAGAACAAAACCTTGTATCGGCAGTTCTGCTGTTAGACTGATGGAGGCAGAACGGAGCCCGTACAAGCAGGGGCCGGGAAACCTTTTTTCCTCCAAGGAGCCACTTGGAAAATTAGTACAAGCTCCAAGGGATGCCCAGAATTTGGGGGCTAAGGTGCTCTGTCGGGAAAGGAAGAGGGGTGGGGGGGGGTTTCAGGTCATGAATGTCTGCCATGGGTCTATCCCATCTCCTTCATCTCGGCTCCCTTCCCCTGAACTCAGTCTTTCAGTGCTTGGGGCCAGATCCAGAACTGGCTCTGGGGACCAGAACCAAACTAGCTATGGGCACAATTGGCCCCTAGGCCTGATGCTCCCCTACCCCAGGCAACATATCTTCAGAAGTAGGGGCATTGCTATCATACGGGCCCGCATGCATGTAGAGCAATCCAGTTGGCCAGTAGGGGATCCATTCCATCTTCCGCAACAAGGCAGATTCCTACCTAGCTAGGCCCCTGGTTCAGAAGCCCGTGTTACATGCGTGTAGCTCTGCAGACATTTTGGCAGCATAGTATTTTCAACCTAGTTAAAAGCAGCCTGTCTCCTTTTCTCCCATTCTGGTTGTCCTAGTGTCTGGCCATCTTATGTTTGACCCCCTCTTGTTTTAGCGCTAATGAACAGCGGGGTCTGTTTTTCACTCTCGGCCACTCTTGAGCTTCACCACTCTGCAAAAGCTCTGGAAAGTCTCTTACTCCCCGAGAGAGCGTCAACAGGACCTCCACACGCTTTCTTCCCCCCCTTCGAAAGGTCCCTTGTCTCACTCATGTGGAAAACAATCCAGTCGGTCTGGTAGAAATGCTATCCTTGGGAAGGGGTTTAAAACCATCCAATCTACAAACCCTACAATGCCAGATCGGGGTGGGAAGGGGGTCTGCATGGAGGGGCGAACTCAGCAGAGGGGGAAAGAAGGGAGGGTTTGAATCATAGCTCCTGCCTGCAGATCAGCTCCTAACTTGGAGCACATGTCTGCATCTTCCCTCTACAGCTACGCCTGAATTCACTCT
The DNA here is from genome assembly GCA_003113815.1 of Sphenodon punctatus. NCBI lineage: Eukaryota > Metazoa > Chordata > Lepidosauria > Sphenodontia > Sphenodontidae > Sphenodon > Sphenodon punctatus. The sequence continues at coordinate 1,985,542 of QEPC01009702.1, forward strand.
GGAGAGGGGTGGATACATGGGCCAGATCCAGGAGCTGGAAGGGGCCAAAACACAAAGAGACATCCGAGCACCATATCGGACCCCATGGACCCAGGGTTCCTCCTCGCCAATCCAAGTCCAACCTCCAAATATCAGCTAGGCCTAAGGATCCCACAGGTTTTAATGATACTTTCGGATGTCTGTCTTGAAGGGAGTGATGGTGAATAGGCCCATGTTATGGTCTGTGCAAGGGCCAAAGCTAACTTTTCCTCCTCCTCCTCCTCCTCAGAAGCTCTTTCCCACTCTTGTGCCTGGGCACATTCAGCAGCTGCAGAATGAATACACATCTGGAGCCATGCCAGATGTGCCGGGAGAAGCTTCATTAAATTAAATGGCCGGGCCCATCCACACACACAGTTTTTAAAAGGTAACTAAAATACCAACTTCAGCTGCCAGGAACCCATCCTGCTGATACCAGGAGAGGAAAAACAGTAATTAGCACAAAGCAGTCCTGTCAGCACCCCAAGGAAGGGTGTCATTTACTTCAATCCACCCCTGCTTGCACAAAACCCCAAACAAACCCAAACCATCTTTCCACGGAGAGGTCTGTATTTCTGGTGCATCTTTAAAAGCACGGCAGGGGGTACGTCTGAGAGACCACAGACTGAGGCCAGGGCTGGCATGTCTGTCGCACACAAATGCACAGAAGAGTGTAAAGGAACGGGGTTGCCTCCCCAGGGGAGATTCAAACGTTCTTCTGTCACAGAAAACAGAACAAGAGGGAACTGGCCGAAACGCCATCAGTGGGTAAAAACAGACATGGCAGCAGGGTGCCTGGTAGGGGAGGGGCAGTGATCTAACGTGCCGGCGCCCAGAGAACTGCCCACAAAGAGAGTTGCTGAACAGATGTGTGGGCGGCCCCCCTCAGCGCCGGGACTCTCACCACGACCACCAGCCATGGTGGCTGAACACATTTACTAGCCAACATTGGCGAGCCTTGGCCTGGGCTGCCTCCTTGGAGATTTTCTGAGGACACAGCTCAGGGCGAGCATCCTACCCATCCCAGGGTAGCCCTGGGCCAATGGCTTGTGGCGTGCGAACACATGTGCCAGTGGGTCAAGGGCCAGAGCAGACCACCGTCACGTCTGTTACCCAGTGTAGAGTTCAGCTGGATATTAGGAAAAACATCCTAGGAACCTTCAGGCCATGGACTCAGCTGCCCAGGGAGGCTGTGGCTTTCCCTTCGTTGGAGGTTTTCAAAACCCAACTGGACGAGGCTCTGTCCGCAATGCTGCTGGTTGAGGAGATCCTGCCTTGCAGCAGAGGGCGGACGAGCGGACTCTTGAGGTGGTTTCCAACCGTAACATTCTAGGACGTCCCAGGCATTTCAAGACAAGGCAGCCTCGCTGAGAGCCCGGGAAAGGCCCCATGAGCATTGAGAATACCCCAAATCTGAGAGATTATTGGGATCTGCAGGGCAACCGAGCGTCTCTGTGCATGGGGAGAAGATCCGGAGATTGAAGAGTTAAACGCTGCTAGTTTATTTTGTGGAGGGGGCTATAAAACCACCTAATTACAGGGCAAAATCTCGCCTCTAACAGTGGGCAGGAAGAGACCTTCATGGAGCGGGGGCAGACATTCCTCTATGTGCCTAATTTCCCCCTTCCTTTGGATGGTCCCCACGGTTGACGACGGGACACTGGGCAGGGCTGTAGCTAGAGTGGAACGGGCCCCCTCCCCACATGAAATGCACATAAATCATGTGGGGCCATGGAGCCATTAAGACCATGTTTCCACGGCTAATCAACATGGCAGCATTCTCCCCTTGTTCAGAGAGAGACCCACAACAGCTCTCCAGCGGGGGGGGGTAAAATGGGACAGACCGTCCTTGCAAACCAGGTCTCTGCACAGGGACGAATTTGGTCTCCAGGATGTGTTCTCACACGCAAGAGGAGTTACTCTGGAGTTCCTCCACCTCGCTTTCCACAAACAGGGGGAACGTGTCTCTCTCCCCCGCCCCCCCCCCGCGGCGTGACCATTTGCAGGGAGCTGCCACTAGGGGGAGTTGGGATAACAAGTGCCGACTAGGCAGCGCTGCCGTGTGTCCCTTGCACAGACAGCGGGGGAAGTTGTGCTGTGAGCAAGCCCTCGGCCTCTGTGCACTTGTGCTCCAGCAGAAACATTTTAAAGCCTCCCCCTACAGGTGGGCGCCTACAGGACAGGCCGCTGCTTTCTCGCGTGGCTAGAACCGAAGAGGTATCCTTAGCTCTGCCCCCAGGCAGACGGCATCGTTGTGGGCAAATCACGGTCTCCTCTCTGGCTGCAATTCACAAGATCCCTTTCTCCTGCCTCTTCAGATATTTATTTATAAACCAGATAGTATAATCCTGCTTTTTTCACTGTCCCCATGTTCCGCCCTCTGCTTTAAACGTTGCTAGGTATCCCTGCCCGGATTCTACGAGGCTGACGGACTGACCGCAGCATTAAACCCTTTGCACGGCAAGGCAAACGCGCGGGAGGGGAAGCGGCAGGACGGTTAAACCGTAGGTCTGAGTTAAAATCTTTTGGATTCACTCTGCGTTGTGCCATCTAACATCTGCACACAAGCAAAATAAATGCGGGGGTCTTTTTGCAGGCTAAGCGTCTTCTGTGAATGCCGTCTCCATGTTTTGCTTCCTGTGTGGGTAAAAATGGGGGAAGGAGGAATCTACCCTGTGCCACAGGGGGTAATGGGAAGATCAGCCTCTCTCTGCCTCAGTCTGTAAGTGGAGGCTACTCCTCGTCTGCACAGAACTGCTCGAGGCTGGCTAAACTCGCTTCCCTGCAATTATGGGGTTTTCAAGCTTTTTTTTTCCCTCGAGTTTGGTAGTTTTTAACCTGTAATTTGACGTTCCATTAAAGCCTCGGCACCTGCCCACCGATGACTTCAAAGGGGTTTGCGGAGGGTGCAACGGCCTCTGCTTTTAGGCGCTCTCTATTCCCAGCTCATTACACTCCTGGAAGAGGCGTCGGAGAGAGCTTCCAAGCGAGGATGGGCCCGGGCCGCTCCAAGGGGTCTTTTTGCCACGGTGCGTACAGTTCATGGAGCGCCCCTAGAAACGCTTTGGAGCCAAGCGGTGGCCTGATCCACCTCCTGCGCTCTCTGGTGAAGCATTCGGCTCCCTGCACGCACATCTTGGAAAGTTGCAATAACCACGGAGCTGAACGGCAAAATCCAGAGCCGGTTCAGGATTTAAAGCGGGGGGGTGTTGGGTGTTCAGCAAGAAAGGGGCACCCTCTATGGCAAAGAGGGTTTAAGAATCAGAGGCTGCCTTTTGACACGGCGGAAAGGAGTGGCTGAACGTGTGTGAACGCTGTTGTGCAGCCACACATTTCCCCGTGTTTAATATGTTGCCGTACTTAGGCGCAATGGCTTCCTTACCACGTTCACCGGATAATCGGGTCCTGCGCGCCAGCAGCTCTCCTTGCAGAAGCATCCCCATGGAATTATGGGAATTGTAGTCCGTGGGGGAGAGTGGTCAGGTCTGCCCCAAATCCTCCACTCCGCGCTGCAGCTAAACAGCTCATTCTTCACTGCTCCCCCGGGTGCTTAACTGGGAGAACAGAAAGACCGAGTGCAGCAAGGAACGAGCTGTTTGGCAGTGGAGTGGAGTAAAGGAAAGGATTTAGGGCAGATAGACCGGAAGTGGCTATGAACACGCCACCCGATGTTTTTAGACACAAGGTTAGCCACGGAGAGAGGGGAAACACTCAACTGCCACCCCCGAGACATCAGTGCAACCAACGAGGAATTAATGGGCGGCTAACGGGGGGCAAACCAGTGCCCCAAAATAGGGATGGTATTTAGACACAACGCACAGTCACATATCAAATGTCTTAAGCACCAGACCGCCATTGCAACTAAAGAAATCCAGGATCTCTTCTCCCCCAAAATATTAAGACTCAGGGAACTGGTTGCCATTTTCCCCTCCTGAGAGATCATTGTTTCCAAGACACTGATGAGACACGGGTCTGGCTCTAGATCTTCCCGTTCCACTAGGCCTGAAACCACCAATCACGGCAAATGGTGTTTCCGTCGGAAACGGGTAACTCGCCTTCATTCGTGCGACACGGAAACTTACTGGATTTCCAACCTTTTGCACCATTTGTCGCTATTTTTCACAAGTCGAACAGAGCGACGACAGGACCGATCCCAAGCCCACATATGCACCCCCCCAAGGGCTGTGGAGATGCAAAAGTGCCGGATAAGTGCCAGGGAAGTGCCGCCAAACTGCCAGAAAGCGTCGGAAAAGGACAGGCACTGCAGTGACAATGGCAGAAGCATTGAATCACCGGAGACTGACAAAAGTACCGACGAACACTTGAATGTGGCTCTTGGAAGGTTGGTATTTCCGTGAGGAACGGGAACGCTTGCCCTTGTCTCGGTCCTCCATTCCTCAAGTGTTCATTCACAAGGTGAATGTGGAGGATGTTCTCCATCACATGCTTACGCCCAGCGTCCCCTACGCCTAACTCAGCTCCCATACTTACTGCTTCTGGAGCAGGTGCTGGTGGTGCTGTTGCTGCTGCTGCCGGTACGTCTCGATTGTGTGCTGCGGTAGGTACTGCATCAGCTCCAGAGACTCCTTGATCTTCAGCAGCATCTCGTACGTCTCTCGACCTCGCACCTAGACAGTGGGAGCAAGAGACACGCCGGTGAATTCCACGTCCGAATCGAGAGGAGCACCTGCTTACTCGAAGCAAAGCCTTCAAGTCAGCAGTTGTGATAAAACAAACAGGCAGTAGATTGGAAGACAAGAGGATGTGCTCCCCACCCCCCCAGTACCGTGGACCGTAAATATGCAGAACCCAAAATGAATTCAAAACTAGGATACGATAGGCTCCTGGGCGGGGAGGCCTATTGGTGTCTATTGTCCAGGATGGTCTGGAGATGCTTCTGGTGTTTCTAGCCTCCCACTGAGGCTCCTGTTTGCCCCAGATCCTTCTCCGGTTGCCTTGGAGGAAGCTACTCTCTACAAACGGTTACACCGGAGCAGCTTCGTGACTTGCAGCAGGGGAGCTGACTGGTCCAGAACTCTTGCCAAGTTGCTTTGGAGCAAGGCGCTCGCACAAATGGCAGAAATGCTGGAGGGAACTGTCGAGCACAGAGGCCAGGGACCCAGGTTCACTGCATTTTAACAGGGGAAAAGCACCGAACACGGGTCCCAGAGAGTCCCGAGCTTCAAATCGCTTCTAAAAGCCTTCCTGTTCCATCAGGCTTTCCCTAATTCCTCTCCCTCGCAGGCTGTTCCTTTAGGCGTCTCCTTCCGTGGTCTTGTATCCTTCAGTACCCTCTCTCTCTTGTACCTAAGCTAAACATGTCCCCCTGCACCTTCTCAGCTCCACGAATGCATCCCTGGGCGTTATCTAGGGCTGAAACTCCATCTCGATTTTCTCGTGATGCTAGCTGAGATTCCCGGTTCTCGATCATTTTTTTGCGAGAATAGAGGATTGAGAAAATCCCAGTTCTCAACACTTTCTTGGTCGAGAATTTTTCCCAACAATACCGTTTCCGTTTACCGTGTACCACATTCGTACCAGTAATGCGCATGCGCCAATGCCGCGGTGGCCACTTTGCACCTGCGCATTACCGGGAAGAACACAGTACACAGAAAACAGTAACGGTAAACTGAGAAAATCTCTCGACAGAGATATTGAACAATTATCAAGATCATCCCGAGAGCTCGGAAACGGTTCTCAGTTTCCGCGAGAAAGAAACTGATTCATGTTTCAGCCCTAGTGTTAACAAATGAGACGTGCCCCCCTCCCATTAACCCTCCTTTGCCACAGATGTACCCTCTTGTGTGAAGGGCTGCTGCCAGATGTTCGCCCCAATTTGGGCTGGGACACCTCCACATGCTGTCATCCCTAGAAAGGCAGAGCGCACCATACGGGCAGCCTGGATTCTGAATCACGGCAGCACCGTTCCCCGGGACCCACCTCCCATCTGATTAGAGGAGCCATGGGGCAGGTCTCATTCCCCACCATAGAGTCACAGTCACAGCATAGACCGCCGCAGCTGGGGCCCTCGCGGGGCCCGTGCAAAGCAGCCGCGAGGGTGGTGGTGCAGGACATATAGGTTTGGTGTGCTCCCAGACTGTGTGTTAACACCCCCCTCCCCAACCCGGTCTCTCCCTGAGATTAGGAGCCCCTTGGAGCAGGGATCGGTCCAAATTAATGAGTCTTCCGCGCCAGGAACATTGCGGGCACTATGTAATTTATTAACAATACCAATCACTGGCAGAAGCTTGAATTTCACAAACTTAAAAATGAGAGCAAGGTCAATTAGATGCTGCATCCTGTCTTCCTGTCACTGCAAGATCCTCCCCACTCAGTGCTTTGAGGTCCTGCTCATTGTTATGGAGCTCACTCAAAGGAACTTCCACATTGACTTAGCCTGAGTGGCCAGTTGAACTCTTGGCATGGAACAAACTTTGCTTCGATTGCCAGGCAGAATCCCCTGCTAATAGCCACTCCCACGATGCATGCTCCTTTCACTTGAAAGTGAGCAGGAAGCTCTGATCCACATGGGTTCACTCCGATAACTCTAAAGCAACAAGGAAAAATGGCGGCGCAAGACTTACTGGTAAGTACAGAAGCTCGTCATCTGGAGAGCGGCGCTTTTTGATGGAGGTCATCTGTATGCCGTGTGTGCTCTGCCGGAAAGCTGCCGGGAAAACCCCAAACATGACCTGTTAAAATCCAACCTGCCCCCTCAGTGGCGGGTTCTCAAACAGATCTCTGCCTTGGATAAGGCTCTTGGCTGACTAGCCTTTGCTAGGCCACGCAAGGGGACAGCGCCAGAGGCTTGGTTATGGAAGAATGGAGATGACTGTAAATCTAACACTGGGAACAAAGGCTTTCAATGCTGGGGAGCGACCCAATAGAGGTGTCTAGGCAATGCACAACTAACTGCCTTGATCCCACTCTAATACCATTATGGTGAGGACGGAGCACGGAAAGGTTGAACCAGTTCTCTTCATCTTCTAACAAAACCCATGTCTGTGCCCCTAGAGGGCACTGGCCGCACAGTCGGGAGACACCAAATTACTAAACCAATATGACCGAAAACCCCCCAGAAAACATGGGCTGTTGCCAAATAAGCAAATAGTTGTTCCAGCATGAATATCCATTCCGATATTTGGAATGCTCCAGTTATAGAAGTGGTCTTTTGGTTTGAATTGCAGATTCGGATCAGTATCGGATTTGAATCTGCAAATTTACTTATTTAGTTACAGATCCGTATTTAAAATCGATTAAAAATGAATAAAAAAATATGACTATGCATGTGGAAAATGGCTGCCGCACCCTTCTACGTGTGCACGCTCTTTTCAAAAATGGCGGCCGCCATTTTGGAAAAGGCCAGCCGGTCTGAGCATGTGCAAATGGCAGCCACCATTTTGGAAAAGGCTAGCTGGTCCGCGCATGTGCAAATGGCTGCCGCCATTTTGGAAAAGGCCAGCTGGTCTGCCCATGTGCAAATGGCTGCCACACGCGTGCAGAACAGTTGCCCTTTTCCAAAATGGTGGCAACGCTGCCCAGGCCATTTTGGTAAAGGATGTGCACACGTAGAAGGCGCCAGTGGCAATTTCGTGCAAGCGCAGTAAAAAAAATGATTATTTTAGAACTGACCCAAGCTGGTTTGGGGCCGGTATGGATTAATCCGTAACGGCTCATTTCGTGCAGTTACAGATTGAATCTGAATCCCCGTCCCTAAGGTTATGCACGTGCAGCTAGGACTTCTCAACTTCCTTGAATGTATCCTGGTCTCTCCCTACGTGCACCTCCCTTGGCTTTCCTAGATTTTAAGCCTCCTAGGGCAGGGACCTGTCTCCAACTACTGATTGTAAAGAGCCAGGTACATTGCTGGTACTGTATAAAATAAATAAATAAATAAATAAATAAATAAAAAATAATAAATAAAATGTGACTTATTTGCAATTGTTCCAGCCCCTGGGCTGCTGCTCCATGACAACACCTCTCTCTCTAGCTGCGAGACACTCTTCCAGCACAGAACGAGCCCTGAACCCCATCCGCCCCAGCTACTTACGGCGCTTCGTACCGTCGCCGCTCTTTGTGTTGTCCGAGACCTGCTGCTTTCGGATGCTGTCCTCGTCTGCTTTCCGATCCCGGCCTGGACATGCGCAAATGCGGGCTTCGAAACATCGGCGGCCTAGCACTTGCCCACTGAAGAAGGGGAAATGGCAGGAGTTAATTCAGAGTCCACAGGGGTCAAACATCAACCATGAGAACCGCGTTCTGACAAACCGTTAATTTGACGTCGCTGGAACTTTACCCCCGAAGCATTGGCACCACAACGGGATGTACTTTAGGAGGAGGAAGAGATATGCGCACTCCTGAAATATCAGGCAGTATGTACTCTCCATTTGTACTTCAGAGTAATTAGGTGTCAGCTAGTGGGGGAGATTGCTATGGTAAGTCTTCGGCTTACACTGTTCGGCCGAATGCTGCCAAAGTGAAGCTGTGACTGATTCAGTTCAGCTGAGGTAATCGCTTCCGTTTACCGGTTCATCAGAATGTGGCTACACACATGCGTGGAAATTCAACCCAGAAAGATCAGCGTCCACTCCTTCCCACCACCTTCACAGTCTGCGAACACATGTGGAAACCCCACTCCCCCCCCCTTGAGCCCCCAAATGAAGTTCCATGCGTGACCAACCCACATTGTTTATGCAAATCGCTATTACTCTACTCAGGAATTCGGGTGTCAAAAAAGGGGAGAGACCCTTGCAACCACAATTCATAAAGCAAGCACCAAGCAAGGTGTGGATCTGACCCACCACAACTCGGGAGCCTCTGAGCTGGAGACTGGTTTCTTTTAACCAACAAAATTAAGACAGCTTCTGCAGAATGACGCTGTCTTCAGAGGAGGGTCAGGACGATGTCTCACTGCCGAGTCTCAAGGTCATCTCCCCTCAGACACAGATTCAGCTCAATTTGCTCCGCAATGGTCCCCAATATTTCTGTGGTCGCCGAAAGCCAGCTTGTGCCAGGACTCACTCAACCTATCTGAACGAGACCCCCGTGGAGCGTACATCATCCATGGCGCTCGACGTGGGGCTTCTGTTGTTTCTGGTTCAGAGGCTGCAGCTGGTGCAGAATGCGGCGGCCCGTCTCCTTACAGGGACGGGCCGTCGGGAGCACATAACACTCTGCACTGGCTGCCTATAGCGCACCGAGCCAGATTCAAGGTGTTGATCTATAAAGCCCTGCACGGTCTGGGCCCCTCATACTTTGGGGACTGCCTCGCCCTCCGTGCCTCGGAGCGATCCCTTCGGTCCACTGGGGGGGTGCCTTTTTGGAGGTCCCCCGTGTGAGACGGGGGGTCCCCAATGGAGAGGGTGCTCTCGGTGGCCGGGCCACGGCTCTGGAACTCCTTCCCGGAGGAAGCCGGCCTGGCCCCAGGTCTGCTGGCGTTTCGTCAAGCCTGCAAGACCTGGCTGTTCGCCCAGGCCTTCGGAGGGGAGGATGGGGTAGTTTTTGAAGGGGGGGATGGGATGATATTTTTAAAATGTATTAACGAAGTTGTATTTTTAATATTGATTTTATGGAATTTTATTGTGTTGTTGGTTGTTGCAACCCGCCCCGAGATGCCGTGGGCATGAGAGGGTGGCTAAAAAATGCTTATAATAAATAAATAAATAAATAAATTCTTCCCCCACCAACAGAGATTCCCAGCCCATGAAAAAGCAGGCAAGAATGATCACCCGCTGTTGAACAGCTTGACAAACAGAAGCATGAAGAGATGTCCAAGGTGACATGCACATGTTGCAGGTCACACAAGAGAGGCACGGCTCGGACACCAGGTCTCCCGCTTTTCAAATTTGGTGCTATATTCACTGGACTGCACTCCCCCAACAAAGAAAGGGACAGAATATAAGTAGGGACGAAACCAGATCTTGGTTTGTTTTTTTTCCTCATCTAGAATCCAGCTTCAACGAGAATGGAGGAAAAAACGTGCATCGAGAAAAGCCCCCGATCTCAACAATTTCTCGTTGAATTTTTTTTTCTCGATTAAAAAACAAACAAAAACAAAAAAGAACGGCGCATGCAAAAGTTGTGCCATTCTGCGCATGCACAGCCCTTTTCCAAAATGGCACCAGCAGCATCGCTGCCATTTTGGAATGGCGCAGCTATTCCGCGCATGCGCGGAACGGCTGCCCCGTTTGGAAAAGGCTGTGCATGCACGGAACGGCCCCAGCGGCCATTTCCCGCATGCACAGGTGTTTGTTTTCGATTATTATTATTTTCGTGAGAATCTCAAAACGTTGAGAGAGATCCCGGTGAGATCTCACGAATATTACTCGATTCTCATGACATTCTCAAAAGAAAGAAATGGATTCTCATTTCAGACCTAATCATAAGCTCTTTTCCTTCCCCCTTCAGCCATGAGAGGATGACAAAAGCACTCCGACAGGGGTAGGTGAGCCATGCAACAGCCCTCCCTAGTGGCCGCTGGGCTCCTCCTATCTTACGGACAGAGCTACGATCCACCGCTGGCTACTTACTCCCTCGTTTCCAGAGTCACGATGATGAGTATCGGGCGACGGTTCATCCCCCCAACGCAGCTGCTGTTGCACATGAAGTTGTATAGAACGGTCGTGAATTCTGTGCCAACCTGGACAGAAGGCAAAACAGTAAATGAACAGGGGGTTCCTGTAAGGAGAGGCCTCTCTTCTTCAAGCTCTCTCTTACCCTGGTAGCTGCCTTTTTACCATGCATACTGGGGTGCACGGCAAAACCGTTCTCTCCTAGACTATTTCTCCTTCACACACCCCTCCCCTTTTGTATGATTTCACCTTAACTATTGTTGTACCAGTCTACCTTAACTGTTGTGGGAGTAACAGCTGTCTGTCTGCCATTGGAGCAGACAGGCAATCATCAAGAAAGGACGTTGCTGACTAGGGGAGGAAGATGGGCGTGTGATTGGCTAGAGAGCACGTCACTCTAAAGTGCAGAAAGCACAATGGTCCATCCCCCATTGGAAAAGACCAAGGCAGGAGAAAAGACCAAGGCTGTATCCCTCAAGACACATCTCCTGTCTGGACAGTCATTGTGGGAGTTTGCATTCCCACATTTTAATGGTTCCTGCATCCCTTCCCCCCGCTTGAAAAGTGGGTATTTCCGTGGCCACTATTAGACGTCCCGTTTTTATGTAGGGTCTTTTTTGGTTTTGCTGTTGTTGTTGTTTTTCTGATCGACAATGCACCAGGCAGGCAGTGGGGGATTCATTCCCTGAGAGAGAATCACCTCTATTCCCCTCCTGCAGCAATCAAGGTTGAAAGATATAAAATTAATCCCTTCACACGCTGCAGGAAAGGCAGGAGATGGATTTAGGACAAATGTTAAGCCTTGCTTTTCTGGCTTAACTTTTGGGACTTGACTGGCATCGCAAACAGCGCATTCGGTGATCTAAACTTTGCACATGTTCACAAGACAGGGTTTTTTCCCCAGCCCCAGCGCTAAACATTGCGTAAATGCAGTCGGAGTCTCTCCACGGGGAAATATCTGCCCCTCAACCCCCAGTCTCTCTGTAAAGATGGAAAGAGTTCTGAGTGGTGCCACCGACATTTTCAGAGATAAGCGTTTGCTTTTTCAGAGGCTGGCGTGGTTTGGGAAAAGTTTCAAATCCATGTCTTTAGTGCAGGAACGGTGATACCCTCAAAGCAGCTTTCCCACCTACAAGAGGGGCAGAGGGAGGGACAGCGGTCTTGCCGTACCCAGAACCGGTCTTGCAGTTACCTGGGGTGGCTCGTACGGAACGAGGACGCTCTGCCTCCCGGTGATGGGGTCTTCAACGTACTGGGCGTGGCTGTTTCCTTCTACTCTAATCAGGTGACTGGGAGGAGCTATCTGCCCTGCGGGGAAGAGAGACAAACAGACGTTAGGGCAGATTGCACACACGGAGGGGTCACCAGCAAGTCAAAGGAAACTTCTGAGAGACAAGGGCATCGCCAAGCCACAGAGAGAGACCAAGAGCAAGGAGACGCTGTGCCCATTTCACAGCTTGAGAAGCATCCCTAATTCCAGTGTCCCAAGAGACCCTTCTCCTAGGGATCCTCAGCTGTTTGGATTGGATTTCCAATTGTTTCCACACTACACATTAGTGCTTCCTTCTACCCCTGACTCCGAGAAACTGCTAGGGACTAGAAGTAACGGGAAGAGAGTAAGTACCAATCCGCTCCTGCCAAGATTCTCCCAACCCCAGGGCTCCCTGCGCTTCTGTCCCTAGGCTGCATTATCTGAACCCCAGGTTCCTGGCGTTGCCGTGGCAGAATCGGACTGGACGCTCCTAAGAACAGAAACGCAACTTCCAGATGTAACCGTCAGCTGCCCGTGCAGAGCTGCTGAACTAGATCAGGAGTGGGGAAACATCTCCCTCCCAGGGACCACCCGGAATATTAGTACAAGCTCGGAGGGCTGCAGAGAAGGTGGGGGTGATTAAAGGGTGCACTCAGGAAGAGGAACGTCCAGATCATGGAGCTGACCCCCGTCCTTGTGTTCCTGCCCTCATCTCTGCTCCCTTCTCCAAAGCTCCGTCTTTCAGTGCTTGGGAGAAGGAACTGGATCCAGGGCCCAGATCCAGGTACTGGAAAGGGACCTAATAATAATAAATTAATAAAACTGGAAACCAATTTAATCCAGTTTGGATAAAGCAACCACTGAGGAGGTGTGCCCCTGAGGCCACTTGCGCACACAAAACGGGTGAGGGGGGTAGGGGCGTCACGGCAGTGGGAATCACGTGAAGCTCCGCTTGTATGTGCAGGGTTTTAAACATCGTTAACCCGTTTATTTCACTCATGAATTGACAGGGCTCAAAATCCAGCCCTGTCAATCTGAGAGTGAAATCACGTCGAAAATAAGTTGGTCTTTGTTGTTCTCTCTGATCACGGAGGATAGGAGCAGAGGTAACAAGCTTAAGTTAAAAAGGAGAGAACATCGACGACGTACACTGGGAAGAATTTCCTATCAACCAGGGCAGCTCAGCCATGGAATAAGCTGCCAAAGGAGGTTGCAGAGGGCCCATTGCTGGTGGCCTATGGAAAGGTCAAACAGGCATCTGCCAGGGATGGTGTAGGAGCTGCGGATCCTACTTAATTCAAAGGACTGGACTAGGTGATGCTTGGGGTTCTTTCCCATTCTCCGTATTCTAAAACGCAAACAGACTCGATGGTTCATCTCACCCTCATTGAATTCCCGGCTGAGCTCGTGGTTGGGACAACGCTTCACCACCTCCGTGACGTGTTCGGCCTTTTTGTAGACTGGCATGGCCCGGATAACAGCGCCCTGTGGCGGAGGGGTCATCACCTTGATCTGGATGGGACACGTCTTGGCAATCTGGCAATAGAGCTTTTTTAGCTCAGTCGAGTACTACGGGGAGAAGGAGAAAAACGTCAGTCGGCGGCTGCGGGCAGACGAGAGAAGCAACCAGGAAAGGTTCTTGACGAGGAACATGCCCGCGCTGGGGCCTATCGCACAGTCTGGAGAATTACCGTGTGTATCATGCTGGTTTATTTACCGTGCTGCACCCTCCACGTTAACCACAGCTCTCGGCAAACTATCGAGACAACCCAAGTCAACCCTCCCCTCGCACACCCAAACCCCTTGGAACCATCAGAGCACGTCTCTCCCTCTGTTCCCCCTTCCCCAGTCTTCTCTAGATTGTGAGCTCTTGGGCAGGGACCGTGTCTATCTTGTTCTCTTTAAACATCACTGGCGCTGTATAAATGCTTCTAATAATAATAGTAATGTGAAATCTGAACTAGGTTTCAGAGACAATTTTCTTTTGCAAAGAGCCCCGTTTTTGGCCTCCATAGCGGTAACGTCCTTGACCCCAAACACTCCTAAGGTACGGAACAGAATCCGTTCTGGATTTTGTAGATTGCCGTATTCCACCCATAGCCAAGTACTCTCTGCTGCTTCTATGAAGTGAGCCACTCCCGGGGTCTTGTTGACATTAATACTACTGCGTGTGGCTCATGCACATTTTTCTTGGTTGGTCCCGGCTTACTATGCCTTCCACTCTGCCACACCCCCATCTCGGGATTGTCTGCCAGGTGGCGGAAACCCAGCCTCCGCGTAGGCCACGAGACGCTTCTACCCTACAAAAGGCCAGAGACGTTGTACACCCCCTAGGAGGCTGGCGATGGGAAAGGCAAGAATAGCCCTATGGGTGGGCTTCTGAGTGCCGTCTGCCGCTCACCTGCACCTGGTAGCGGTTCATGCCTAATCGACGGATGTGGGTGAGCGCTACTCACACTCCCAGCCCGCACACGGCTGCACTTTTAATAATGTTTACTTATTGAATTTCGATGCCACCCTTCCCACATAGCTCAGGGCAACTCACAACCCACAAACAAAAACAATTTAAACACGTTCAAAATTCACACAAGAAAAACACCCTTCGAACCCACAGGCACCCACCCAACTCCACCCAAACCCCACCTATTCCTGCCTGCCAAATGCTTTCCTAAGTAATAATAATCAAAGTTTTGCATCGTCTCTGGATGACAGCCAGGCTCGGGTTCAAGCGAACCTCCTGCGGGCGGGAGTGCCACAACACGGGGGCAGCAATCGTGAACACTCACCCCCGCCCCACGGACTAAGCTAACAGATGGAACGCGCAGGAGGGTGCCTCCAGCCAACCGTCGGGGCCGCCAAGGGACCTGGAAGGAGCCCTGTCGGCAATGGCTGGCCACATCCCCTGCACTGATCTATTTCAAGCTTGGCCCGGTCTTGACATGGACTGGGGTAGGGGAATTCTTGCTGGGGAAAGGAGCACTGTGCTCCCCAGCAAGGCTCTCTCGCAAGGTCAATTTCAAGCCAAGAAGCAGTTTCTGGTCTAGAAAGGGACCGACCCCGGGACAGGGAGGATCGGTGTAGAGGGGACCACAACCGTAACCTCCTCAGCACCAATCCCCTACTAGACAGCAAGAACGTGTGTTGGCCCGGGGGCCAAAATGTGTTCCTGGCTTAGCCTGCTCGGTGCCCTCCTCGATTCTGAAGCTGCCGCCATGCTGAGGCCACGGACCAGGAATACATGTTCCTGCTCCATATCCACCTAAGAAACAGACCAATAGTCACCCATTTTTGGGTGGCTACGGTTTCATTCATCATCAACCCAAAGGCTCCACCAGGGAGCGGTCCCGTCTCTTCAGGACGCACAGAAAGCTGCCCGTCGCAGTAACCACAGGAATGACAGGCGTTCGCCCACTTCCACTTATTAATTTTTCGGAAGGAATGAAGCCAAGTGCAGAAGAGCAACCGTGTTCTTTAAAACACCCCTCTGCCTGGTCCCAACTGTTCAAACAAGGAGCCAACAAGTATGGACAGGTTACCCACACGTGCTGCCCATCACATCCTGCCAGAGTAAGAAGGGCTTGGCACACGGACAGGGAGGTGGGTGGCAGCGGAGGGGATTAGCCATTGATATTTGGGGGATTATCCGTCTTCCAAAGCTTGCGCAGGGGAACGTGTCAGAGAAATTAAGAGGAACTGCAAACACAGGTCGCTGGCCTCTCCATACACAATAGCTCCCTGATGCCCGGGTGTTTCAGGTCACTGAAGCTGAGGCGTTTCAAGGGTTTTACAGTCCCAAAGCCTCCAAAATGCGACGGTGAAATTGTGCAATGTGTTTTACATGCCTGCAGGCTACGGATTATGCAGACAAAGGGTTTACCCAGCCTGCGGAAATGGGGAGTGTGCCAGGCAACAAAATAAAAGATTGCAAAACACCAAGCTAAACGCCGACTTGCTGAAGGCTTGGCGCTTAGCAAGCCCACGATTTCATGCTTAGCAATTTTCCTTTTAAAGAGAGAATCCTTTACACAATTGAAGCCCGGCACTCTGAGTTCCCAAGAAGCCCACGTCGATACCGTCTCTCGTGGTGGTACATCAACAAATTGCGGCATTAATTTGAGCAAGTGCATGCTAATGACTGCAGACCTGCAATTTAGCTGCATGCAAATCACCAACCACTGGTTTCTGTTCAATTGGGGTGCCCCATAAAAATCCCATTTGTATAGCCACTGAGCCTGGTTCTTGCAAGGTGCAAATCGGTAAACTCCTTCCACCACATGCAATGCTGGTTGTGTCTCTTTTTTGTGAGAGACAGAGTAGCAAGATGGGGGTGGGGACAGGGAAAAGAACATTGGGGGGGGGGGGGGAAGAGACCATGATAGGGTGGCTCAATGGACTTTATGTTGGCCGGCCGGGAGAGCGACTGAAGTTTCTTTAGGGCTGTGTAAGGGATAGGTCCTTGGGAATCTTAGCCAAACCACAGTCTCCATTCCACCTCAGGCAAAGGGTCTTTAACACCTCCCATCACTGAGAGGCCACAACCATTTAAGCTTAACGGCACTATGTCCACAAAGAGCCTGCTGTCAGATATTAAATCAAGGTCTTCAAGCCCCCACGCGCACAGCCATTTGTAACCAGAGGCAAAAATACGTATTTACATAACAGATGGGAACAGCTTGGGCAGAGATACACCCCCTAGCAGGTCAGTGATATGAGCTGGACCTGTGTATTAAAAGGACGTTACCCACTCGAAGAAAGCACCTTCCTCATGAAACCAAAAAGCTCTTGAACTGAAGCCCTCCCTCCCAGTCACGCAAGATTCAGAGTCCTAGATTTACCCCTCAGCCGCTCAACAAGAGGAGCTTCTTGAGGTGAGAAATCAGTTAGGCCTCCATTGCCAGCATCTCCCAGTCTGCCGCACCATTTGTCCCAGCGGGCACTGGACTGGGAAAGCCTCCTCTTTCCCACAGTAGCTGCTAGACCCTACCGACGTTTGCTCTAGGACCGATTAGGCTGGTTTCGAAATTAATTCCCCCTGCAACAACAACTCATGCACAGAACTGGCTGCCCTTTCTCAAAAGGGTGCCAACGTGGCCTGCGCCATCTTGGAAAAGGGCCGCAGATATGCAGAGTGGCTACGGTGGCCATTTGTGCATGTGCCAAGGGTTTCCATTTTTCCCCCGAGAATCTCCTGAGAACGATGTCGAGAACGGACAATTCTCAGCTTGTTCTCAATCTCAAAAACCTCGTCGAGAGCCCAAGATTTTTGAGATATGGACGGTCGAGTTTCCGCCCTAGCTTTAACTTCTCATCTCCCTGGTGCAGACCCAGAGGTGCCAAAGACAGTAGGTAGCTCACGACGAAGGCCCTGCAATTCACCCCACAGCAAAGAGACGAAGCGATCACAGAAGCAGCCAGAAAGGGTGCACTCATGCGCAGCAAACGGAGATACATACAATTCAGAGGGAAATCAGCTGAGAAACAGAAGTTACCCCTGGAGGCTGGACAGGCTACGTTGTGCTCGATGGTAATGCAAAGGGGTTGCAAGATTACCAATAGCGGAGAGCCTTCGGTTACAAAGACGAATCAGGATGCTAAGGGAACTCCCCAGGATAGCCCCATGCAGTGGCTGTGAACATCTCAGCTGGTCTAATACACACTAGCCCTTAAAGTGCAGCAGATTGGGGGGGGGGGGGAGGAGTAGGAGTATTTCTTGAGGGAACTTTTGGAAAACTGTGGCTTGAGGCAGACATGGTGCAGCTCTCAGGACACTAGAGCAGTTCCATGGAATACCCCTCGTGTGTGTGTGTGTCTCTCTCTTTCTCACACACACACACACACGGCTTTCTACAGGTGATAATGGGACAACCCCGAGCACTTACAAATGAGGGAGAAGAAGGGTTTTGCAGCGGGGGTAGTGGAGGATTGCAAGGAGAAGTTACTCTGAAGAAACAGCCTCCAAAACAAACCAATGAGAGGGGGAAAAATCAGGGGACTAACGCCACCCAGAGCAAATGGATGAATCACCATGGGCGGGGAGCCCTCAGTCCCGATGGCCAAACACAGCCTGTGGCTACTTTGCCTGCATCCCCTCTCCAGTTCCCGGATCCCCAGCTACGACACAGCCCTTGAATCTTGCGCTCATTTTCAAAGTGGCCCCGGGAGGGAGAGAGACCCCTCACCCCCGGCGTATACTTATCAATAATCTTAGCCATGTCGGAAACTGACGTGGGGACGATAAGAATGCAAAACCCTTCCCCATCTGCAGCCTCCACCTACAATGGGCAGAAACCAGAACATTCCAGGCTGGAGGTTCAACAGTCCATCCTAGCTTTTACAGGAACTTTAAGGACAGAGACGTTTTCAGGGCATGAATAAGGGGCTACTCAGCTAAGTCTGGCTCATTTGAGTCAGAACCTTCCGCGTTTAAAGTCCGGAGATGGACACGGAAACACATTTCCCCTGTTTTGCTGTCTCCCCTTCCATTTTGACCACTCCCTCCAAATAAGAGAATTAAACTTCGTGGAAGGAGAATGTCTAAACATAAGCAGCGTCCATGCTAGGTGTCAGACCAATGGTCCATCGGGCCCCTGTCTCCAATAGTGGCCTTCAGAACCCAACTGGCCATCATGGAGTAATCAGTTCCTTCCTGTTCAACTCCCAGCTCCCGACATTTGGTTTAGCTTTGCCACGCTCCCCAATCTACTCTCTGTTGATAGGGAAAAGAAGGTTCAGGGACCTCATCTAGGGAGAGGACAGGAGGAGAATTGCTGTTTGCAATATCCAAACAGATACACTAGGCACACAGCACAGGCTACGCATTTTCAGCAGAGAAGGTAAATATAAACTTTCTTCAACCCCCCCCGCCCCCCGTCTTTGGGGTTGACGCACCCCGTCTCATGTCCAAATAAGCTGTCTCCAGGGGATTGCTAAGAACAACAGTAAATCCAGCTCTTTGACAATAATGTTTTAAAGGAATAGAAAAAACATTCCAGAGCCTCCAGCCCTGCCCTCACCACCTGCCCGAGGAGACATACTAGATTACACACTCTTGGCATCCCAGCTGGTAATTCAGAATCACAATGTGTCCACATACCAGCTACCATCAGCCGACACCTGCCTGATTTCTCAACAAGCCTCCTTCTCCCCAAGGCGCGTCAACAAAGGGCTTTAAAAAAAAATAAAACCTTTCAACTCCCCAAATGGAACACTGTCAATTGAAAGGGGTGGGGGGGGAGAGAAGAAATACTCCGTTTGTGCAATTCAGTGGTGTGGGTTTCTAACAGAGAGATTAAACTCCCGTGCAGAACCCCGATTCAGCAACATCTCTCTTCAATGCTGCTTTGGAGACATACCCCTTTAGCCCCTGCTACATAGTGAGACTTGGGCCAGTCGAGGCATTGCGGGCTTTGCAAGGCTTTGATATTCAAGCGGAGAACTGTAGGCGTGGAAGCAACTTGGAGACACGGCCCGGTCCCTACCCCTTGTCCAGAAGCCGGATCACTTGTTATTTCTTGACTGGGCCAGCCTTACCACACAGCACCCCGAATCGACTGCCCCACGGCCCCTACTTTCACCAGGGGGTTACCCTGCTCCCTCCTTCCCCAGAAAGGCCCAAAACATGACCACCTCCAGGGCACCCCAGACGTTGCCCCTAAGGGTGCGGGCCACAGAGGATGGGGGCCGGGGAGGTTACCACACATTTTATCTTTGCCTAGGACCCCACAAATTCTAAAGCAAGCCCTGTTTCTAGGCCATCTTTGGCTGACGGTTTAAATTAAAAAAAGAATCTCTCTCTCCATCCACCTTGGTGTTCTTGGAAACCATAAGACGTGCCAGACTGGATCAGACCAATGGTCCATCTAGCCCAGCATCCTGTCTCTGACAGTGGCCAATCACGGTGGCTTGGGAGAAGCACCCAACAGGTCACAATGGGGGATCCATTCCCTGTTGTTTTCCCCCAGCTCCCGTCATGTTCCCTGAGCCTGTCTGGCTAATAGCTGCTAATGGACTGATCTGCCAGAAACTTGTCCAAACCTCATTTAAACCCAGCTCTAGTACCTGTCTCTTATACACATCTAGATGTGTATAAGAGACAGCTGTTGTGTATAACGCTGAGAGGATACTGCAGCTCGTGGATATGAAACCTTCCATCCACAATCTCCTCTCATTTGCATTAATCCACCCCCCCAAACACACAACCCCTTGCATCCTTCCTTCAACAGGTTTTCCGGCAACAATTCTAGTCCAGTCCAGCTCAATCAGTTTGGGGTTAGCTTGAAGTTCTAATACCCATGGCTGTGGAGAGCACACTGTCCCCAAGGATGGAAATTCCCATTGCCACAGGGAAAACCGAATGGCCTGGCTTGGTTTGTGGCTGGTGAGAACACTGTGGAAAGAATTCCTCCGATGGTGCTGGGTCTCTGTCTGCTTACGTCTGACACTCTGGAGCAGGCTAGGGGAGCACATTGTCCCTTTAAGAGGGGCAAACTGGAGCCTTGCAGGAGGCAATAATGGGGATTAGGGGTAGTTGCCGGAGGGTTGGCAGAGGCAGCAACGCTGTCAAAGGGAGACCTTGGAGGAAGTGGGAGCTCTGCTTCAAGGAGTGAGGGCTGTTCCCTGGGACTCTGGCTGGAGGAATCATCGGAGCCTGGCGAGAGAGACCTCAAGAGAGCCAGAGGGCAAGCTGCCTGGCTATAGAAATAAATATGGACTGGGCTTAGCCAGCCAGAGGGTTGATGCCTGGCTAGCGGGACTGTATGGGGGAGAACTAGAGAAAGTAGGGTTTGCCGTGTTGGTTTCAAATCTAGGCAATAGAGACAAGTAGTACCGTGATCTCTTTTACTGGACCAACCGCAGTTGGGGGAGGGTTGCCAGCTTTCGGACCGCACAGGGGCCTTCGTCGAATAGGTATGGGGATACAAAATGAAGAAACAAAGCCAAAAGGCGCGTCAATACAGTGCTGGGGAATGTGTCCATTGAACTCAAGAGGGAAGGGAGAGGGTCTTTTTGGAGCACGGATCCTGCAGGAACTTACCTCAGGCCAGGGCCACACCGTTACACACACCTAACTTGATTTCCTGATGTATAAGAGAGTGCCCCATAAAATGAAACGAACTGGTAACACAACATAGCCCCAAGGCGGGCAACACACACAACGTTTACAGGGGAGAAAAATAACAAATCAAAACTTAAATTAAGGGAAGGCGTGTAGAATGAAAAATATCGTTTCCATCCAGGAAGAAGCCTACCAACTCCCAGATAGGCCAAACCTGGTCTCTGATGGGACAGTGAGTGTCTTTCAAAAGATGAACCAACAAGCCATGGATGAACTGGCTACAGACCAAGAAGCTGGTCCTTCAAGACCTCAGTAAAGAGAAAGATGAATGGATCGACTAACTCCAAGGAGCTTGCACCAAGGTCAAGCTTCAAATGTGGTGGGGACCCTCGACTTTACTGGGGGTTGGTATGGTAGGTGCTGTATAAACAAATCCAACTGTTTACTGCATGCTAGAGAATTCGCCAGGCTGACCCCAAAAGTAGTTCTGATGAACGCTTCCATCAGACCAACTTCTGTTGCTGAGAGCACGCACCAGATAGCCTGCTATTAATGCCCACACCCGCTCTGCTGCTAACGTGGTACTTAAATGGTTGGCATTTCAATATAGACTTGTCTCGCATTTGCTTAGCCTACAGTCCTGGCTTTTTAACAGGACTGTGGCCCAGAAATTCTGCATATTCTCCCCACTAAAAGTTCATCCAATTAAAAAAAAGAAACAAATAAACCCGTAATCTGAACTACTTTGTCACCATCGCTGCATGGAAAAAGAGAGCATGCAGAGGGAGAGATTCATACACCGGGTGATGTCAGAGTACAAGCCTAGGAATTGGAAGGGTTGGGTTCAATTGCCCGCTCTGCCACTGGGTACCCATGTGACCTTGGACGAGTTGCTTAATGTCTCTAAAGCCTCATCTTTCCCATCTGTGACATGCGGCTATTAATAGTCCATCCCTGCCTTACAGGTGGGCGAGGACGGTTACATTAATAAAGACAATGCAAAAACAAACCCCAAACAGATCAATTTGTTCTCCGCAGCCAACGGGGACAGGATGAAAGGCAAGGAGCCTGATCCCAAATGCTGAAAGTCGCGCGGATCGGAAACTGCATGCGTGCACATCGGTTCTGCAGTGTTTGGGATCGGGGTCCCCGAGTTTAAGTCCGAATGGCAGATTTAGGGTGAACGTTAGGGAAAACTCACCTTCTGTATGAACTGTTGGGCAGAGGAACAAGGTACCAGAGTGGAGGTCCTGGTGGAGAATTATTTTATTTTTTTAAAAAGAAGAATAAGCTGGGAGGGATGTCGAGGACGGTTGAGCCCTACCTAACCAATCCTACCCCCTCAGTGCAAGGGGAAATGGACTTGGGGACCCTTGCAGTCTTCTCCAACTTTAGGATGCTCTGATTAAAGTTTGTGGGGTGTTCCCATCCTGCAGGAACTCTGGGGGCGTGCAAGCACGTCAGGGACCGAGACTGGATTACACACACACACACATAGCCTCTCGGATTTACACACCTTGAACTAAGAGATTCCTCGGTGGCTCTGCTTCGTTTTTAACTCCTCTCTTCCCTCCCCCTGCCTCCCCCTCCCTCTGTGCAGACTGCTGGCTGCCAGACATGTACGAATTGTGCTGATGAGCTATGAAAATCCTTCCTCCGAGCGCTTTTCCCCGAGAGCCCCAGCCAAAGGCCGCCTGTTGCCACCTGTCAGTTGCTGGGATTAATTACCTGAACAGGGCTGGGAGCGGCACATTCTTCCCCGGACGCGCCCACGAGGATGTTGACATCAGGGCAGGTGGGCCCTGTATCTGCGCTGCCTAGAACCGTGAAAGGGGAGCTGGGGGGGGAGGGAGAGCTCCACACGACAGGCAAGGGGAACATTTACACTGCAAACCACAAGAAGCAGCGAGGAATGCGCCACAGTAATTCTTTGTTCCCTCGGGGCACAGTGAGCGCTGGGCGCTAGTAATGCCGGACTGGCCTCCGAGAGCAGCTGGAAAGCTCCCTCAATAAAAGTTAGTCTGCTGAGGTAAAAGAGGGAGGGGAAGGGTAGAGAAATAGGCCCCCCAGAGACAAGGCTTCAGAAGAACTGGCTCGGCCCTTCCCCTGCTAGGGGAACATTTTGCCGATGTGGGGGATTTCT
Organism: Sphenodon punctatus; assembly: GCA_003113815.1. NCBI lineage: Eukaryota > Metazoa > Chordata > Lepidosauria > Sphenodontia > Sphenodontidae > Sphenodon > Sphenodon punctatus. The sequence goes on from QEPC01009702.1 coordinate 2,008,581, forward strand.
AATTCAATCTCACTAGTCAGTCAGTCAGGAGACAAAGCAACGCAAGAACACCGCCAGTACTCAAGGAGGGAGAGTAGGTCCAGACTTGCCAATCGGTTTTCAGTGCCGCAATTCTGTACCAGAACGTCCCTACTAGAGGTGGGGCTGATGGGGCGTTCTGCTAACCGAGTCCTAGAACTCTATGTCCAGTGCCGGGCAGCTGGGACCCACACACATGCCCAGGGTCCAGCCGACTGCCAGATTTGGGGCCAGGAAGCAATCGTCCCTTGGGGCCGACTAGCAGTCGGCTCCAAGGGGGTTTCTGCCTTCCTTGACAACATGGGCGCAGCTCACCTGTTGGAGATTGAACAGATTTTTCTTTTTATAAAATTCTTCTCGGTTTTTTCAGGCACTGGGATGCTCTGGTCGGTCCCGGTCTCTACTTGGGGCAGATTTTTGAATAGTCTGTTTCTTGCTGGATTAATTTTTCTGTATAGGAGTACGGGAAATCCTGCACTGGAGATGACCTTTGAGGCGACTCTACACTAACACCACAAAGTCCATAGGGAAAGGCAAGCGTAGGAGCCACTCTGTACGTCCGCGGGGAATATCTAACGTTCATGACAATGCAGAATTTCACATAGCTACTGTCACCCTGAAAGAGAAAGCTATGCACCAAGGGCAGAGTATGGTCCGAAAACATGAGATGTGGGTCACCTTATTTATTAGGTGTTTAAAAAGACAAGGTTATTTCACAACAAGCTTATCCCTCAGATGACTGAAAAATACACTGTATTAATTCAGTACTGGGGATCTCTGGATTCTAGTATTGGGGTAAAACAGACCCCAATTAAGTCACAATTGGGGGGAAAAAATTAATGTGATTGATTTGAAAATGACTCCTGTTTACGTTAAAAAAAAGATCTTTTCTGCAGTGCAGAAACAATACTAACAAAAGGTATTTGGGGGTCAATAGTACCCCAACGTCCCCCAAAGTACAGTATTGGGGGTTGAATTGACTGGGGGTTGAAATGAATGTTTGGGGTGAATATGACCCCCAGTATCTTAGGCATGTAGTACTTTCATTTTCCTATCCATTACAATTGGGATCAAATTTGCCCCAATACTGTTTTAGTGAAATTCTCCATTATTATTTTTTTTAAAAAATAATAATAATTACAACCGGGGGGGAGGGAAGGGGGGGGGAGAGATATAAACATGACAATTGACCCCATTACTATTGAGGAATATAAGTGGTACAGGGTTTGCTAAAAAAGTTTTATGAATTTCTGAATACCCCTTTGGGGCCCGATTTATCCCAAAATTCATCTGAGGGTTAAAAAGAAATCCCTGTTCATAAAAGTTTTACTAAAGAGAACCAGGAGCCCGCTGGCCGACAGGAGACAGGGATCCAGACTAGGTTAGGATGGTTGACATTGGCTAACTGAAATCGGCCAGTGCTGTAGACAGGTGTAGAGCGTAGCCTAGTGGATAATGCATTGAACTTGGACCTGCAAGACCATGATTAACCTCCACCCATAGCCCTTACTTACTGGATAGCCTTGGGCAAGTTACTCTCTCAACCTCAGTTCCCCCCAGTAAAATGCAAATAATAATGACCTACCTTATAGGGTTGTTGAGAGGACAAAGATTGTAAAGCACTCTGAACCCTGAGTGCGCTATATAAATGATTAATAATAGTAAATTAATACTTGGCCTGATAAAATTCTTAAGGACAGAAATGCCGCAGGCTGCCTCTGTTTAACTATTTTTTAAAGTTCTCTTGGCAGAAACCCTTGCTTTTCCCTCCAGTTCCTTCAGTGGAAAAGTCATCAGATCAATCCTGTTGCTTGCGCCACTACCCGTCAAGGAAAGAAAACTTGGCAACAACACTTGAACCTGCTGGCCCCGCCCACCCAAAAGCTCAATACTATGGTCCTATCCTCTTCCCCTAACCGATTCAAGGTAAAATGTGTAAGTTGGCTGCATCCAGCAGAGATGGTACCTGCTAGAGGATGCCTCTGATTTTAACACCAACACGGCACTGCATGTGAATTTAATTAGGGGATCCACTTCTTCCGCATGCATACCTCGTGCTCTAGGTCCTTCTGCAGCATGCACCATCTTAAGCCAACTGGGTAGGAATAATGGCAGAGAGAGACCAACCAGGGGCCTCCTGACATCACCCTCTCTCCCTCCATATGCCATAAAGTGTTAAAAGCAAATACCTAATTCAGTAATCACAGTTGATAACCAATATTTCAGACAGTCAAACTTGACAGAACAGAATACCAGGACGGTTAACCAAATTCTACCTGAGATAGTTAACTGTTGGTTAGCTGACTTTCCAAGATACCGAAAGGTACCGATAATGACGTTACCAGTTAATCGACTTTCTGAAATACGCAATGGTCCCGATAACCAAGTATCCAATAGGATAACAAGTTAAACTTGAAACCAGGTTGGGGGATGGGTGGGGGGAGGGACAGGAATTGAATTACGGGCAATTGGAACAAGGTATTAACCGCAGAACAAACAGAAAATGGCAAAATCGCAACATGGTAAATGTTGAGAAATCTGTTCACCACCAGTTAATCGTTAATCACCACCACTGAATCGGTTCCCATGAATCTGGCAGTTACTGATACTGACACAAACAACTGGCTCAGTTCTAATGCCATACTCCAAAGGCAGAGTGGAGTGCAAGGCTTCTATTACACAACCAGGAATTTGGGGACCCACTTTGAAAGGCAAAAGTAACACCAAGGTGCCTAATTTCCACAGAAGATCCAGGGGTATTAGGTGCCTGAGCATCTCTTGTCCCTTCAAAAAACCTACACCCATGACCCAACCCAACAGATGTGTATAAGAGACAGGTCCATCCCTGCCTTACAGGTGGGCGAGGACGGTTACATTAATAAAGACAATGCAAAAACAAACCCCAAACAGATCAATTTGTTCTCCGCAGCCAACGGGGACAGGATGAAAGGCAAGGAGCCTGATCCCAAATGCTGAAAGTCGCGCGGATCGGAAACTGCATGCGTGCACATCGGTTCTGCAGTGTTTGGGATCGGGGTCCCCGAGTTTAAGTCCGAATGGCAGATTTAGGGTGAACGTTAGGGAAAACTCACCTTCTGTATGAACTGTTGGGCAGAGGAACAAGGTACCAGAGTGGAGGTCCTGGTGGAGAATTTTTTTATTTTTTTAAAAAGAAGAATAAGCTGGGAGGGATGTCGAGGACGGTTGAGCCCTACCTAACCAATCCTACCCCCTCAGTGCAAGGGGAAATGGACTTGGGGACCCTTGCAGTCTTCTCCAACTTTAGGATGCTCTGATTAAAGTTTGTGGGGTGTTCCCATCCTGCAGGAACTCTGGGGGCGTGCAAGCACGTCAGGGACCGAGACTGGATTACACACACACACACATAGCCTCTCGGATTTACACACCTTGAACTAAGAGATTCCTCGGTGGCTCTGCTTCGTTTTTAACTCCTCTCTTCCCTCCCCCTGCCTCCCCCTCCCTCTGTGCAGACTGCTGGCTGCCAGACATGTACGAATTGTGCTGATGAGCTATGAAAATCCTTCCTCCGAGCGCTTTTCCCCGAGAGCCCCAGCCAAAGGCCGCCTGTTGCCACCTGTCAGTTGCTGGGATTAATTACCTGAACAGGGCTGGGAGCGGCACATTCTTCCCCGGACGCGCCCACGAGGATGTTGACATCAGGGCAGGTGGGCCCTGTATCTGCGCTGCCTAGAACCGTGAAAGGGGAGCTGGGGGGGGAGGGAGAGCTCCACACGACAGGCAAGGGGAACATTTACACTGCAAACCACAAGAAGCAGCGAGGAATGCGCCACAGTAATTCTTTGTTCCCTCGGGGCACAGTGAGCGCTGGGCGCTAGTAATGCCGGACTGGCCTCCGAGAGCAGCTGGAAAGCTCCCTCAATAAAAGTTAGTCTGCTGAGGTAAAAGAGGGAGGGGAAGGGTAGAGAAATAGGCCCCCCAGAGACAAGGCTTCAGAAGAACTGGCTCGGCCCTTCCCCTGCTAGGGGAACATTTTGCCGATGTGGGGGATTTCTAATTCAATCTCACTAGNTGTTAAGTCACTGTAGCAGGGTGAAAGGTGAGTGCCCTGCTCCAAGGAGTTAAACAAGTGTAAGTCCCTTTAAGAACTGGACCCGAGTGACCTGTTAAACGGAGGCCCTGGACACTTGGGGGGTGAGTGGGGGAGACATCTGTAGGCAAGTTAGGGGCAAAGGAAACTTGCAGGTATCAGGAGGGAGCTGCCGGTACTGGCTGTAGGGAGAGCTCAGCAGCAACAGCCAGAGTTGAAATACATAAGCTCGGTGTGGGTCGGAAAAGAGATTCAAAGGGGCTGTCGCCTGCTGATCAAAGTGAAATTGACATTGCTGGCGAGACAAGGTGAGAAGCAATGGTGCGAGGTGGAAAGACTATGGAAGGAGAGATGAATGGTTCCCCAAGCGAGCCCTAGAACATCAAGGCAGTTGAGCGTGAACGGCCCTAAGGTGCTGGGGACAGACGGGGAAGTGGAACGCGAGCTGAGGACCCTGGGAAGGGAAGTAACAGTGAGAACTGGACCCCTCAGGCGGAGGCCTGAGCAGGCATGAGATGATCTGTCAACGGGGCACTAATTCCCCATCGTGACATCCGTGACCAGTGATAGGGACGTCCAACCAGCAGAGGACGTGAGTGGAAAGATCCCCTTGCTGGGACACCCCGTTGCTACAGTCACATTTGATGACTAAAGGGTATCCTTTGGAAGGGAGTCCCGTCTTGAAGACTGCCAAGTGACAGAGATTTCAACCCGTAGCCCGCTTCCTTGGCCAGTTCCAACCTGATTTCCCCCCCACCCCCGCCAATTTAGGTTTGGTCTTCTACCAAGCTTAGTGCCACTAGAATAATTCCTAGGATTCTTGTCCATCTTGATGCCAATACAATCCTGAAAGTGTCATTCTAGAAGTGGAGATGGAACCAGCTTTGTTGTCCATGCTGAGAGAAATACGTAAATCCAAACCATTTGAATGCAATTTGGATTCTCAGCTTTATCAGCAAGGCTGCGTTGTTGGTGAAACGTGACAGAACATCCTGCACAAGCAAGCTTCAGTTCCTACTCACGTTTTCTTGTGAACCAACATCCGCTAGTCCTAGTTTGCTTTCCCCTGACTCTATCAAACAAGGGAATCAATAATCCAAGAGTGTTTCCCTTATAGTTCCTCATGTGAAAGGAAAAAGTCCCAAACATTTCAAAAGAGGACATTTGGGGAAGAAAAGTCAGTGTTGTACTGGGTCAAACTAATGACCCATCGAGTCTTGAACAGCAGCCACTGGTCCTGTCTCAGAAGTATACAAGACTCTTCAGTAATTCCTAAGCACTAAAGCATCTGCAATTGAGTGCGGAGTCCCATTAAGAATCCCATTCTTGGGGTCAAGAAACAGTGAAGAGATAAGTTAACTTGTCATATTCTGTCAATACTGAAGGAGCCAACTCTCTTTCTTTCAACTACGCACTACTTTTTCTATCAGACACCTTCCATAATCTACTAGGAAATGTCTGATCCTGTAGCTCCTGTTTAAGAAGCTCCTGCATGCTCAGTTGACCAAGGTGTCTACCAGCAGACCGAGGTGTCTATCTAAACATCTCTATTCCATTCTTGTCCTCCTTGACCTCTCTGCTGCCTTCAGTACTGTTGACCACTCACTCTTGCCGGATTCCCTTCACTCCCTTGGCTTTTGCGGCTCTGTCCTTAACTGGTTATCCTCCTACCTCTCTGATCGCTCTTTTAATGTGTCTCTGTCCAACTCCACCTCCTCCTCCTTTCCCCTCTCAGTTGGTGTTCCTCAAGGCCCTGTTCTTGGCCCTCTTCTCTATCTACACCTCATCCTTAGGCAAACTCATTGCCTCCCATGGCTTCCAATACCACCTCTATGCTGATGGTGCATAGAGGAGAGCACCTCTCTCTCTCTCTCTCTACTCCCTCTCTCTCTCCCTCTGTTCAAGCTCATCTCATCAACTGTCTCTCTGACATCTCTACCTGGATGTCTCAACGTCAACTCAAACTCAACATGGCTAAAACTGAACTCCTTATCTTCCCCCCTCATCCTTCCTC
>QEPC01009702.1:2021970-2053675 GCA_003113815.1 Sphenodon punctatus
ATATATATATATATATATATATATATATATATGTTATAAACACACGCACGCATATTATGTTGTAAGCATTCAAAGACGGATGGAATAAAAGGTCAAATAAACAAGACTGCTCACGTTCTCAACTCTCCACTAAGCAGTAGAGATAACACAATCTCACAAAGGAGAGGGCAGCTTCTCCCCTCAAAACCCCAAGCTTTGACCCTGTACCCCCTCTCAAGACAGTGGTGTTGTCTTCCATTGGTCCAATTTCTATGAAATTCAGAAGCTGAGGAGCACAAACCAGGGTGTTTGACCATCAGAAGCTGAGGTCTTAGAACAGTTGACAGGGTACATGGATATAAGGTGCTGCTTGAGTCAGAGCAATGGTCCATCTTAGACCACTACTGTCACAACCTGACATGGCAGCAGGATTTCAAATCCAGCTCTCCAGGGTCTCCGGCAGAGGCTTCACCCAGGCGTGCTACAAGAGGCTTCACCCAGGCGTGCTTCAGGATCCCCAGCAGAAGCCTCGCCCAGGTGTGCTACCCGAGACCCTCCAGGATCCTCGACAGAGGCCTCACCCAGTCATGCTACCAGAAATCTTGAATCAGAGATACCGAGGACTGAACGTGGGACATAATACATGCGAAGCATACCTGAGCCACAGCCCACCACAAGACACACAACTTAATTTTGTATCTACATTTCTGACAAAGGTTGTCATAAGCGTGGTTGCCACACTGGTCTTAAACAGAACAGAGACAGTGTAGTTATGACGACACCCCTTAGCAAACCAACTTCTAATCGGTGAAAGTATGCAAGCTGAACGAATGACGCTAGGACCTCCACGCAATAAACTATGGCCCTTATTCTCTTGCGTTAAGCGTTCTTTCTGCTACAGGACTGTGGGGGCAGAGGTAAGGTTCTTTCCCCATAGTTCTGAAAAGCATGTTGTAGATTCGAAATCAGGTTTGACTGCTGAGAAGTGGTTGTTAGGGCAGAATGAGACATCTGTGCTCACGGTTAGAGACAGCTGTCTCTAATGTTCCCTTTTTAGGGAAGGTTATTGAACAGGTAGTGGCTCAGCAGCGCCAAGGGCATCTCGACTGCGTCGGTTATCTGGATCCCTCACAGTCTGGCTTTCATCAGGGGCATGGCATTGAGACAGCATTAGTGGCTTTGGTGGATGATCTGCGCCGGGAAAAGGATACGGGTCGATTGACCCTTTTGGTCCTATTAGATCCGTCAGCTGCATTTGCTACCGTTGACCGTAAGATGTTGGCGACGCGCCTGCGGGACAGTTCAGGGGTGGGCAGAATCGTTCTTGAGTGGCACCGCTCACTCCTGATCGGGAGAACTCAGCGGGTGGTGCTCGACGATTATTTTTCATCTCGCCGAGACCTCTCGTGTGGGGTCCCGCAGGGTTCTGTCTTGTCCCCTTTCCTGTTCAACGTGTACATGCAGCCGCTTGGCGAGGTGATCAGGGGGTGCGGGGTGAGGTGTCATCAGTACGCGGATGACACCCAACTGTACCTCTCATTTTCAACTGACCCAGGTCCGGCTGTCTCGGTGCTTAACCGGTGTTTGGCAGCTGTGGGGGACTGGATGAGGGCTAATAGACTGCGACTGAATCCTGACAAGATGGAGGTGATGTTAGTGGGTAAGTTGATGGAGGTGACGGGGTTTGTCCTCCATTGGCTTTCCAGGCGCGGAACCCAGGGGTGCTCCTCGATGCACAGCTCTGCCTGGATCTCCAGGTGGAGGCTGTGGCGAGGAGCGCCTTCCGCCAATTATATCTAGCGTGGCGGCTTCGGCCGCTGGTTTTGGTTCCGGATCTGGCCACGATCATCCATGCTTTTATTACCTCTTGGTTAGACTACTGTAACATGCTCTACGTGGGGCTACCTATGGTGATGGCTCGGAAGCTGCAGCTGGTGCAGAATGCGGCGGCCCGGCTCTTAGTGGGACTGGACTGCTGGCAGCACATTACACCAGTGCTCCGCTCTCTGCACTGGCTGCCAATAGTCTTCTGGGTCCGATTCAAAGTGTTGTTTTTAACCTATAAAGCCTTACACGGTCTGGGTCCTGCCTATTTGCGAGACCGCCTCACTCCCCGGGCTCTGGACCAGCCCCTGCGGTCACCTGTGGGTGCCTTGTTGGAGGTCCCTCGGGTTTCCCGGGGGGCCACGCAGGACAGGGCGTTCTCAGTGGCTGCGCCTCTGGAATTCCCTCCCGGTGGGGGCCCATCTGGCCCTGGACCTCCTGGCTTTCCGTAGGAATTGTAAGACCTGGCTGTTCCATCAGGCATTTAGCGAGGGAGAAGGGTGAGGGTGGAGGGTTTTGGGGGTGGGGGTTTTGAGAATTGTTTTCTTCTCATTTTTTACTATTTTATATTATTGTAATACGATGTTTTATAGCATTTTATTGATTCTGATTATGTTAGCTGCCCCAGGTTGCCTGGAAGGAGAGGCGGGGTAAAAGTCTTTTAAATAAATAATGCCCCAAAACAGTGCATTTCAAAACTTGCTATAATTTAAAAAGAAGTGAGCAGTCTTGGCTCATGCGAAACATAGATTTCCGACTGTGGCTATTACCTGAAACATGCTAGCTGTTTTCTAAGCACCCCAGGCCACAATCTTAAATAACGTGTTTTAAACTGTGCAGCAGGAGCAGGGGCAGCTGCACTGGTCAAACGTGCCCCATATTTAATTTAATTTATTTATTTTGATTTATATCCCGCCCTATCCCCAAAGGCTCAGGGAGGGAGGGAGGGAGTTCCAAAGGCTCAGGGTGGCGCACAAACATGGTTCGGAGGCTGCAGCGAGTGCAGAATGCGGCGGCCCAGCTCCTCTCGGGGACGGGTTGTCGGGAGCACATAACACCTGTGCTCCGGACTCTGCACTGGCTGCCGATAGCGTGCCGAGGCAGGTTCAAGGTTTTGGCATTGATCTATAAGGCCCTTCATGGTCTGGGCCCCTCGTACCTCAGGGACCGCCTCGCCCTCCGCGCCCCAGAGCGGCTCCTGCGGTCTGCCGGGGGTGCCTTCCTGGAGGTTCCCTGCGTTAAGCGGGGGGCCACAATGGAGAGGGCATTCTCGGTGGCCGTGCCGCGCCTTTGGAACTCACTCCCGGAGGAAGCTCGCCTGGCCCCGAGCCTTTTGCCATTTCGGTGGTGTTGTAAAACCTGGCTGTTCGCCCAGGCCTTTGGGGAGGGTGGTTAGGTTTTATCTCCCCGACCCTATTTATTGTTTTTATTGAGTTTCTGGGTCCTGTTTTAATCCTTGGATTGTGCTGGAGATGTTTTAAGTTGTTTTTAGATATATTGTACATGTACTGTCTTTTTATTGCTGCAAGCCGCCCCGAGCTGTTTTTAGGAGGGGCAGGGTAAAAATCTAATAAATGAAATGAAATGATAAAATACGAATGTAAAATAAATAATTAAAACCCCACAGAACTAAGAACAACCCCCCATCACTCTCCCCGCAATCTAGCCCTACCCCTTGAATACCTGGTCGCATAAAAAGATCTTACCCTGCCTCCAAAAGACATTCACACTAGGGCACAGGCGAGCCTCCAAGGGGAGGGAGTTCCAAAGCGATTGCTTTTTACTGGGATGAAACAGCCCTCCTGTTTTTGCAAAAAAAAAAAAAAGAACAGCTAGTGAAACTGTGACCGAATTTCCAACTGGGCGTCCACCAGCGAGCAACCAAAATGGTGCCCAGCGGCCTTTACGGCGCTGTCGTTGTGTGCCTGGCCACCACCATTTTGTGCATGTGCAGAGCAGCTGGGTGCCATTTTGTGTGAACACAAAACAAATTTCTTTTTTCACTCGGTCTGAACGAAAGGAAGTCGGAACAACAGTTAGTTCCAATTTTCGTTTGCTCCAATTGAACCGACCGGATCGGTGGAATCCAATTGGAAATAGACTTTCACCCCTAGCGCACAGGTTCCTATGGGCTGGGGTCTCTAACGGAACTGCACCATCTGCAAGATGGAGTTCCAGCCTCATTGATGGGTTCTATACTTGAGTCACAGAAAAACCCGGGGAACCACGGTTTGTTAGCCGGCTCCCTAGAACTTAACAGCTTACTAGCGCTACTGCACAATGTCGTTAAGCAGAGGTCAACGGTGGGGTGCTTAAGTTTCCAGGTTCATGTCTTGCTAATGAGCCATGTGGTAAGGAAGTATTATACTGATACACGGATATTCTGCAGGGGAAAATGCCCCCCTTCCTCATTTTGTTAACACTCCAGGATGAAAACCCTTGGATTCTTTCCCCCCTGAATCCCATCCCTTCTCCTCCCCCCACATTTCTTCCTCCAGAGAGAAACCCAAAGACTCCTTCTTGGTTCCATCTTCTAATAAAGCCCAAGATTAATCACACACACAAAAGAGGGAAACCAAACCAGTCAGGCTCCTGGAGCAAGAGCAGTAAAATGCATCATTAAGGTGAGTAATTTTCCTGTTTACTTCAAACGCTTAACTCCCCCCCCCCCCTCCTCCCCCAGACGTGGGCAGGTCCCATCAGGCAAAGCTTTGGAGAAAGCAGCAGTGCCCCCAATTTCTACACAACGCTGCAGGCATCAAGGCAGGGGCAAGCCCCAACCAAGCTTTCGACAGTAATCAAGCGCCTGGCGCCTCTGGTCTTGCCTTGTGCATACTTTGCAAGCAGCATCATGTCTTCCTGAGCCTAATTCATCCACTGTGCGCATGCACACACAGCCTTCTACCTCTGCTTTTATTTCATAAAAAGAAAGCCCTCCATGCACACGCCCTCTGCTCCAGGGAAAAACTTTCCCCACTCTTAAATCTTAGAGGATAGAGTAGGCATGATTTTCTCTCCAGATTTATGAGTGTAGCTTGCAAGAGTCAGGGCCCAGCTATCATATTTCTGTGTCTTACAGGAAAAGGGGAACATGACCCTGCTGGAAAAGCCAGGCTGGACTTCCCATCGTTAAAAAATAAATAAATCCCGAGTCTCTTTCAAAACGCGAATCAGACCCAGGCTACAGGTAGCAGCAAGCCTCCTCCATAGTAATACTTCTCCAATTTCTTGATGGGGTTTGGACCAATTTCCAGGATCAGGTCCAAGAAAAGGTTTTCCTCCTACTTGCAAGGGAGCAGCGGCGGTGACATGGGCACGGCCAAAGACGCACTTTTCTCCGTAGCAAAGTGCCAAAGTATTCACACAGTAGTTTCCTCTCTAGAACATGGGAGGTAAAACGCTGCTGCCGCTATAAAAATCTTGCCCAGTTTCCCAGGCACCCAAGAGCGCCCCGTCATGGTCACGAAAGGATGGATCACAAATCATCCCCAATGGAAGTGCTGCCGTTATAATTAGCATGCATCTAGATTAGGGCTGAAAACCAGCATCAAAGTAATTTCGCCATCTCGGGAACCGGGACTGATTTCCTGACAATTTCCCGCTACCGATGCAATTTCTTGATTCTCACAATACTGAGAGATACTGTTTGAGTTACTGACTTTCCACATACCGTTCATTTTATCACTTACCGCACTACCAAGGGGACCGTTTTACTTCTGGGTTTGTCGTTTCCTCATTTCCGAACCAATCACTATGCGAATAAGCCCACACCTTAACCTCCCCCTGCCGTGCCTCCAATCAGAATTGTTTTTCTACGTTGTTCCTTTTGCTTTGACCAATCTGGAACCGGACTGCAGATTAGTAAAGGAATCTGCGTACCAGTCAATGAATGACAAGCACAAGGGAAAATGGAGTGCAAGAAATGTAGTATTACATTGGCATTACTCTCAGGATTTCAAATGGATGGGACTCTAGTAAACAGCAAAGCAGTAAACAGGATCCTAGGAAGAAGAAAGTCAGTAAATTGAGAAACAAAATGTCGGTTGAGACATTGTCAAGTACCGAGAGGTTCTCAATTAGACCAGACAGTATCGGGAACCAGGATTTTGAAGAGATTTCCCATTTAGGCAAAAACTTGTTTCAGCCCTAGTCTGGATTCATTCACCATACCATTTATAAAACAAAACTCCAAGTGATAGGGGGATTGGTGAGAAAGAGAAGGCGGGTCTAGCACTTGGAAGAGCAAGCACTGTAGAGATTTGATGGTGACTGGGAAGGACTGATACAGTGGTTAGAACAGATGAGTTGCCTTGACTTCCTCTCTGCCAACTCCTACCTTGACCCTCTCCAATCTGGCTTCCGCCCCCTCCACTCTACTGAGACTGCTCTTGCTAAAATAACTAGTGACCTTCTCTCAGCAAAATCCAATCGCCTCTACGCCATCCTTGATCTCTCTTCTGATTCTGACACTGTCGACCACTCTCTCTTACTTGACTCCCTCCACTCCCTTGTTTTCCGTGGCTCAAGTCTCAACTGGTTCTCTTCCTCTCTGATCGATCCTTCAATGTGTCTCTTGCTGGTGCCTCCTCTACTTCACTTCCCCTCTTGGTTGGAATTCCCCAGGGCCCTCTTCTCTCTATACACTCTGTCCCTAGGCAAACTCATTGAATTGCATGGCTTCCAGTACCATCTGTATGCTGATGATACCCAACTCTCTCTCTCCCCGCCCCCCCCCTCCATCCAGTCTCGCCTAACTGCCTCTCTGACATTTCTACCTGAATGTCTCATCGTCAAGTTCAAACTTAGCATGGTTAAAACCGAACTCCTCATCTTCCCCCCCCCCCAACAATCCCTCCTCTCTCTCTTCCTTCTCTTTCTTTGTTGATGGGGTCAACATCCAGCCTGTCCCGGAGGCACGTAGCCTAGGGTTCATCTTTGACTCGAGGGATGGGCGAACGTGGTTCGGAGTTCGGTCGACCGAACCGAACGTGATTTTCGAACCGAACCGAATTTCCGAACTCGACTCTGTTTAGTGTTTACCATCCCTAAAAGATAATATTCATTTAGTTCAATGGGGTTTGAATTTCTGAACTTTGTTCGGAAGTTTGGCGTTCGGACCGAACTCAAATAGTTCGGTTGACAAAACCGAACTTCGAACCGAACCGAATTTCCAAACTCGGTTCTGTTTGCCCATCCCTATTGGACTCCTCCCTCTTTTAAATCTCAGATTGATTCTGTTGCCAAATCCTGTCACTTCTCTCTGAACAACATTGCTAAGATCCATCCTTTCCTCACTGTCTCCTCTGCTAAAACCCTGGTCATCTCTCGCCTCGACTATTGCAACCTCCTTCTCACTGGCCTCCCTTGCTCTCACCTTGCTCCTCTCATATTGGTTCATAACTCTGCTGCCAAGGTCATCCACCTTGCCCGCCGCTTTGACCCCATACAGCCCCTCCGCTCCTCTCTCCACTGGCTCCCTCTTCCTGAACGCATTCTGCACAAACTCCTGGGTTTTACCTACAAGGTGCTTCATGGCCTTGCTCCCCCCTCTCTCTCAGCACTCATTTCCCGCTACACTCCTGTCTGGGAGCTCCGCTCCTCCTCTGCCACCACCCTCGCCTGCTCACGGCTCCCCTGCTACTCAAAACCAGGGCCGGGCCCAGGCATGTGTAACATGTGCGGTAGTACATGGCCCCGCGGGAGCCAGGGCCCGCTCCTGGAAGAGGATTTGTCTTGTGCGGCTTGGAGGATGTGTCTTATCTTGCAGCCCCACCTCCCAATTCCCCCCCCCCAGGTCTTCGGCTGTAGTAGCCCCGTGGTGCCGCTGCGGGAGGGAGGGGGGTGGGGGGGAGTCCCGTTATTCCCCTCCTGGCAGCAGCATCATGAGGCTACAGCTGAAAGCCTGAAAAAAAAGTGGAAGGTAGGGCTGCCTGCCACTTATCTGTGCCACGCGCTGGCCCCCGCCGCCCGGTGCTTCCCAATTAGCACCAAGGAGCACCTAAGCGGGGCCACCGGTTGGGTGGGCGGAGCAACTAGGAGGTCTGCCTGCGCGCGCAGGCAACGATGCCTGCTGGGACACTGCTGCCCGCTGGCCCCGCGTGCCCCAGCTCAGCGAGCAGCACGCGATCGAAGAGACGAGGAAGGACAGAGGGAGCAACGAGCGACTCGGAGTGTGCTGCCCTGCGGCTGAGAGTGAGGAACTCAGACAGGAGGTAGCCAGACCTGGCGGCAAGACTCACAAGCCCGGAGTCCTCAGTCCTCCGGCTCCAGGAAATTCAGGTGTGGACTCAGACTGGAGAGGACGGATGGAGGGAGCCCACCGTGGGGGAGGAGGCTGGAGAGTCCTGAGGCTGAGCAGGCGGGCAGGCAGCCGAGGGGGGGGGGGCTGGAATCTGGATACTACTAGTTCAGTTTTGGAAATGGCGGCGGGGACAGTGTGTGCTCCCCTCCCTTCTCTAAGGGACAGTGGCAGCCTGCTCTCTGGGGGGCCCAACATGTTCCCCGCCTCCCCCATAGGCAGCACGGGACAAACAGCAGCTTCCCTGCGTGCACTCTGGGAGGAGGGCTCGAACGGAGAACTAGCTGGCTCCTCCTGGCCCCCGCTACTGCAGCGAGAGGCGGGAAGCAGCTCCATGCACGGCGAGCTAATTGGAACTCAATCCGAGAAGCGTGCAGAGAGGGAGAGTGGAGTCGGAGGGGACGGGGGTAGGAAGGGGGACTTGACACCTGAGGAAGGTTAATGGGAGCCAAGAAGGGTGTTGGGGGGAGGGGAGTAGAGAGTTTTTTTTGAAGCGGGGTAAGGGGAGGACAGGGTTTGGAGGATAATAGCGGAGTGAGGCTAAGAGACTGAGGGGTTAAAAAAGGGTGAGAGACTAAGGGGTCTGAGGAGGTTACGGGGTGAGGGCAGCCAGATTACGGGGTTATGGGAATGGGGAGTTGAGAAAAGGTTACGGGGCTGAGGAATTAAAGAATTTCTAAAAGGGAATGAAGAGGGGTTGTGGGGATGAGGGATTGAGGCGAGGCAGGTTATAGAACAGGGGTGGGGGAACGTCAGGCCTGGGGGGGGGGGGGGCAAATCTGGCCTGTGGCTCGCTTTATGTTGTTCCTTCCCAGTTCCTGGATTTGGCCCCTGGAACAAATTCCTACCCCTTAACACAGAGCTCGGCATAAGGGAGCCGAGAAGAGGGCATGCACACTGGGACAGAGGACAGATCCACGCCAGGAACCCAAGTTCACTGTGTTTCCCCCCATTGCTGCCAATTAAGCAAATGCAGTGAACACGGGTCCCTGTCCACGGGCTGGATTCTCCGCTTCCCGAGTGCACCCTTTAAATGCCCCTCACCTCCCATTTCTATGCAGCCCGGCCCCGCAGAGATTGTACTCGTCCCTGGGAGGGGAAAGGGTGTTTAGGGTGGGCAATTATTGAGGAGAAGCAGATTATAGGGCACGAGGAAGCATTTATGGGGTAGAGATTGAGGAAAGATTATGGAGCTGAGGGGAAGGCTTTATGGCAACGAGGAGAGGGGTTGTGCAGATGGGGATGAGGAGAGGCAGGTTTATAGGGATATTGTGGAATTAAAGGCTTTCAGGAGGGGGTTGGGGGGATTATGGGGATGGCCATAGGACAATGAGGAGAGTCAGGTTAAGGGGCTGAGGAGTTAAATCAGTACTTTCCAAATCTTGCGATTTAAATCACAAGTCTTGTGATTGCAGGGGATTTATAAAAACTCAAAATCACAAGACTCAGGATAAAGCCAGGAGACTTAGGTTTAATTTTTTAAGGAAGTATGACCACTTTGAGACATTTCCCCCACCCCCCTGCATATTGTGAATGTGTGTGTGTGTGGGGGGGGGGAATGCGCAGTCAGGATACGCGTGGGGATCGGCCAGTCGGAAAGGCCCGCCACGTGGCTTTGCCGGCAGACATGAGCAGGAATGCATAGGAATCTAGGATTCACGAGCTCTGCATCCCCGCGCGTCTCTGCTGGCAAATCCGGGCGGGGCTTTCCGACTGGCCGATCCCCGCGCATATCCTGGCTGCGCATTCCGCCCCACAACCTGAATATGCTAGTGGCCTAAGTGTCTAACTCAGGGGGGAAAGAGAAAAGACTGAAAATGTGACTAGAGCTGGTCTCATAAATGGCTCAGAAACTAGAAGGCAGGTAACTAGAACCCCAAATATATTTCTCTCTTTACAATCGCATAATATTGGGGCTTGATTTGTGATTTCTGAACTTTTAGGCTTGACGACTCTAGGCTAAAGTGGGTAACAGGAGGGGCTGAGGGGGGAAACATGGGGAAGGGCATCTGAAAAGAGGCAGGTTTGGGAGCCAAACAGTTATAGGGTTTTTAAAGGGGGCACAGGGAAAGGACTGAAGGGAGTAAGTAAGCAAGATGAGAGGAAAGGGCTGAAGAGAGTGATAAAGGGAGAGGTCGAGTATGGGATTGAGAACGCGAAGGGTTCCTAAAGGCAGCTCAGGAGTTAAAGGGGCAAGAACTGGTTATGGTGTTGAGAGTTTAAAGGGTTTACTGAATGGGGATTGGGGGGGGGAGTATGGAGCAAGGTAGGTTACGGTTGTTTTTTAAGCGCGTTAGGGATAGACTACAGGGAAGATGGACAATAGGGATACAGGGAAGACGGACAAGAACAAGGAATGATGGAGCTGGGAGAAGCAGAGATACGAGGTACTACTTGGAATCAGCCTGGGTGGAGGCAGTCCCAGTGGTGCGTAGAGGAAAGGCTAGGAGGCTGAGGAGTGAAAGAGGAAGGTTAGGAGTAGTGAGAGGGATCTATGACTGGGAGGATGGATGTACAACGGAGGTCTTGAGGGATTATTTTCAAGGAATTAGAAGATGGGTTAGAAGGAACAAGGGCAGGAATGAGGAATCTTTAACCTCCTGGGGGCCACATAGGAATTGGGAGCAGGAGTGCTCAAAAAGAGGTGGGTCCAGAATATGGATCAGGTGTCATGGATCTGTCTGTCCCCTGTCCTTGTGTGCATGCTCTTATCTCCCTTTCCTTACCCAGAGCTCAGAGATGCAGCTACAAGGGTTAAGAAGGGGTGGGACTAAAAGGCATGTGTGCCAAAAGGAGGGACATGTATGCAAAGTAGGCAAATTTGCATAAATGGGCAGGGCCTAATTATGCAAATTAGGCCCCACACTAAGACTTTGCACATGGCCCCACAAACCCTAGGGCCGGCCCTGCTCAAAACGCATCCACCCCTTTTCCCTGGCAGCCCCCCCATGCCTGGAAGTCCCTCCCTGAACACATTCGCTCGGCTTCCTCCCTCCAAATCTTCAAGCCCCTCCTCAAAACCCACCTCTTCCGTCAAGCTTTCTCTGGCTCCTCGTTCCCCTCGCCCCCTTGCTGACTTATCCTGAATCATTGTATCTTGTGTAACATTAGATGCATAACTACACCTTTGTAACTAAGGATGCTTTTAGACATGACAAAAATGGGTTCTTCTAAGTGCTCGAGATAATACCGGCTGTTATGAATGCTTGAATTTTGTAATGTGTGAACACACTATTTCCCTTTTAGGAAGTGAAATCATGCAGCTTTGTAAGAGTCACATCTAGGTGTGGTCTTACAAGGCTGCGAGATCTCTCTGCTTTGAAGAGGAATAGTGCATTCAGACATTACAAAACTCAAGCATTTATAAAAGCCGGTATTATCTCAAGCACTTATAAGAGCCCATTTTTGTCATGTCTAAAAGCAGCCTTAGCCAAGCACGTGCAGCTGAGACCTCATGAGTTCATGTATGTATCCTTGTCTCTTTCTCTGTCCCCCCCGCTTTGTCTGCCCCCCCCCCCAATCTCTCTTAGATTGTAAGCCTGTTGGGGCAGGGACCATGTCTCTTTCTTACAATTGTAAAGTGCCAGGTACAGTGCTGGTTCCATATAAATGCATAACAACAACTTCAATTCCTATCTGTGCCACAGACTCTCACTTAGCCTCCCTGTCTGCCTGACTTTCCCACCTGTAAAGGAGGAGAAATAATGCCGTGGTCAGGAGTCCCTGTATCACCACGGCAAGAGGGGGCTTTCTCCGCAGCTATTCCACACCCATAAAAAGGGTTGCAATCCTGTAAGAGGGCAATGGAGGGAGCGGGCGAAATTGTGAGTTCGTGAGAAGTGGGGAGGGAAGACGGAGCTTTGGTGGGAACACGCCAACGCTCTAGTCTTCTCTCCCCTTGACTACTGCAACCTCTTCCTCACTGGCCTTCCCGTTCCCACCTTGCCCACCTCGTTTCTGCTCAGAACGCGGCTGCCACGGTCATCACCTTGTCCGCCACTTGTTCAGCTCCTCTATGCACTGGCTCCCTCTACCTGAACGCATTCAGCACAAACCCCTGGTCCTTACTTTCAGGACCCTTCGTGGCCTTGCTCCCCCTCTCATCTCTCGGAGTTGGTTTCCTGCCACACTCCTGTCTGGCAGCTCCGCCCCTCCTCTGCCATCACCCTCACCTGCTCACAGCTCCCTTACTCCTCAAAATGTATCCACCTGGTCTTCTATCAGACTTGTCCTAGTTCCTCATCCCCTTAGCTTCTGCCCTGATTTTCTTAGGTTATCCTCCCCCCCCCCGGAATGAAGCTTAAGCACGTCCACCTGCAACTTCTTGGCTGTATCCCTGACTCTCCCTCTGTTCCCCTCCCCTTGTGTCTCAGATTGTAAGTCTACAATGGTTACCTGTAAAGCACCAGGGAACATTGTTGGCACTATCTAAATACTGTATTCTTATTAGAAGAACACTAGAGTGGAGAGTCAGGGCTGGGTTGGTGTCTGTAGGATGGAAAGGGATTGGGGGGTGGTTAGCCACTACCCCTCTGTCAGAGCGGAGAGGCTCCTTGAGGTGAGCGACGTGGGAGCGGGTGGGATGGTTTAGTATCTTGGAGGGATACCATTTTCTCTCTCTCTTTTAATATGTATTTTAATTAAGATCGTTTCTCAACTACTGGAAACCAACCTGAGCCACCTTTAAGATAGGGCGGTGTAGCAGCAACGTCAACAACATTAGGATAAGTGCAATATCAATCAGTGCCAGCTTTGAGGTAGTTGCCCCAGAGTCTGCGCCAACTTCTCAGGCCCTGGCTCGGCAAGCACCAGGCTTCGAGCACACTGACAAAGCTTCCCATGTGTTTGAAGTGAGGTGTGTGCCTCACTATGGCTACGGCTGAGAGGAGAGCAAGTGTTCCCAATTCCACAGGGAAACACAGACATTTCTGGAGCGCTTGTGAGTTTGTGTCAGTACTTCGTGAAGTCAGGGGTGGACCGCGGCTCAGGTGGCAGAGGACATGCATTGCATGAATAAAGCTCCATGCTCCATCCCCGGCATCTCCGCTTCAGGATCTCAGGAAACACGCCTGGGTGAGGCCTCTGCTGGGGGAGCCTGGAGAGCCAGATTGGAAGTCCTGCTGCTGTGTCAGGCTGCGACGATAGTGCGCTAAGATGGACCATTGGTCTGACACAGGCTGCTCCTTAGAGTCACCGGTGATTTTGTGCTTCCATCGTTGTCAATTTCGGTGCCTGTGATTTTTCATGGTTTCCTGTCAATTGTGTCACTTTCCGACATTTTTCATCACATTGGGGGACTTTTCAGACAGTTTTGCGGTACGTTTATGGCCTCTCTCTCTCTAAGCCCCATGAGCATTGGTTGAGAGACCAGCAATTTCTTTCCTCTTCCAATCTCCACATCCCTCCTGCAGCTGAGAAAACCTTCCAACCATATCCTCAGACTGGCCTTTAATACTCCTTCGTTGACCAGCCCAGAGTGTCACTAACCCGGCACAACGTTCCCATTTCCTCCTCTCCCTGAAGGCATGTCTGCATGCCACCCAGCCCTGGGCCTTACATTCCCTCACCTTTGCCTTGAATGCCCAATGCTTCAAAGGCTGATGGCCAACGGCATCGCCATTGCAAGCGTGTGATCTTCACATCAAACCACCTCTAGTTGCAGCTACTTAAACATGAAAAGGCTAACAAATTAGGCAAGAACGGGCTGTGCAGAACATGGGGAAGCAGAACTGTTTGGGAAAGGCAGCAGGGCAACCTGTCCCTCCTAAAGAGGTCATCTCCCAACAGCTACCCCTCGCTGCAATCCAGTGGCCAAGGCAGATGTTCATTTGGGAAGTCAACACTACTCTTTGAACCTATCCTCCGTGGAAATCCAGTATTTTTACTTTTTGCACGAATGCTTAGGAGAGGAACAACCAGTTTTCCAGGGAGTTCTTCTTATCACAGGGTGTACTGTCACAAGGAGAAGGCAGCTCCAATGTTTTTCAGCCTAGTCAAAGATTACAATTTCTGTGTGCAGAGATCACACTCCACAGGGGCTGGGTGGGGTTCCCCCCAGCATTTAAGCATTGTGGCCTACCCAAACAGTCCCTTCCACTGAACAACACTGAGATGGCAGCTGTTTCACGGGGGAATGCCTGCTCTTAAAATCAGGTTTCCCAATTAGCTGCCTCCCAATTAAGCGAGATGTTCTTTAATTTGGGATGGTTATCCTGCCCCTCCAGCCTTTTAATCATTTCTGTGGATCTGCTCTGTTCTTCCACCAATTTGTTGTCAACTTTCTGGCATCGAGGGAACACAAAACCCAATGCAGGAATGGGGAAAAACGAACAGGACAGGTAGGTGCAGACAGCAAGCCTTCACAAAAGCACACACCCTGCAAGTGTACACACGGGTATGCATGCAAGAGAAAATGGCTCTCTCTCTCTCTCTGCAGGCAAAACCCTGATGCCCCAAACTGGAGAAGCCTTGCTTCAGTCTCTTGAAGTTTGAACTGCTCCCAATGGCATTAATGAAAGTCAACTCTAGCCAGATAACAGTTAGTCACGATGGAGGCTAGAGGGAGAAAGATTCCTCAAGATTTCCAAGATGGAATGGACCATAAGTTTGGACAACTGAGTCTTTATAAACAAGGCAGGAGCCAACAGTCACTGGGTTTTGAGTTTTTTCTTCATCTGAGCTCTAACAGGCTCCAGTTCTAAAGGCGTTTATAGACGATCCCGCTCACAAGCGGGATCGTTCAGTGGCGGGATCGGGCACCCGCCTTCCTGCATACGCCGGGTCTGATGACCAGAAGAGCATCAGACCCGGCGTAGAGACTCCGTGCGCATGCGCGTCCTTCTGCGCATGCGCACTTTACAAGGGAGCCCGGAAGTGCGGCTTAAAGCCGGCACTTCGGGGATCCGCGTCGGAGGGGGCAGGATCGCCGGCCCGGTCTGACACGGGGTAAGATCCGGCTTCAAAGAAGGTTACACTTTTAAATGAGCGCAAAGAAATGTGGTTGATCAAAGGATCAGCTGTGTTTCTTGTCTCGTTTAAAAGCACCCTAAGAGCTGGTCTGCTCCAAGGAACTCTCAGCCACATGGGTAGCAGAAGAAAGCCACCCCATACTTTCCTGTGCCACGCCTTCCTGCCCCAACAGCATGGATGAGCCCGATGGAATTTAAGGGGGGGGGGGGGGGGGAAGAATCTGGGTCTCTCTATATATATATCCATAACCAGGAAAAAAACATCTACAGCAGGGTTCTAAGCAAGGTAAGATGCTAGCCCATGCGGTACTATGCCAGAGCACCAGCAATATATCAGAAGGAGGGCTAGGTCAAAAAACCACTCCAATTTCACAGGAAAGTTCTGTAAAATCGGAACAGGCTTCTCAAAATTCCAGTCTGAATTCAAACCAAAATAATTTCTGAGTCGGAATTCCGACTGGACCATTTTTGCGTGTGTGCAGAATGGCAGGTGTCATTTTTGCACATGCAGAGATTTTATGGTTTTTAAAAAAAATTCAGTCCACGTTCCAATCAGACTGAACAAAACTCCGGCTTCTGACAGAATCAGTGCCTGGCAGAAATTCTGGTTTCTTGCCTCATCAGAAGACAAAGGACCTCTGAGGGCAACAAAGGATACATGGATGCTCAAATTCATCTGGGTGTCTCTCACCCAGCTTCCTCAAGGGGCTCTGGTTTGGGTCCTTGTCATTAGCCACACGGCTGTATTGCCCCCCACCTCCAATTTAGAGGGGATGGTTTGTACGGGAATGGTACAGCAGGCTAGAAGGATGGGACATTCTCAAACAGGTGGTCCATTCTGACCTTGAACTCTGTGATGAGATGGGGAGTTTGACTAGGGCGGGACACCTATCTAACAGTAAGGCGAGTTCAGAGCAGGGCTGGAACCAGAACTGGGCATTTCGATTGGACCAATTGACGTTTGGATTAGATGAAATTCCAATTGGAAGGGGGGGGGGGGGAAGAACACCTACATTTTGCGTCCACTCACAAACTGGCCACTGCCTCACACAACTGTGGCCACCATTTTGGCGTAGGGAAGCAGCCGCTTTTTGCACGTGCAGAACGACCCCGTATGTTTTGAGCAGGCACAAATCGGTCGATTGGACTTC
Organism: Sphenodon punctatus; assembly: GCA_003113815.1. Lineage (NCBI taxonomy): Eukaryota > Metazoa > Chordata > Lepidosauria > Sphenodontia > Sphenodontidae > Sphenodon > Sphenodon punctatus. The sequence continues at coordinate 2,038,191 of QEPC01009702.1, forward strand.
TAACTGAAATCCCAACAGCCGTTCTGATTTTCAGCACGAAGAGAGACCATGAAACCAAAGTTTCATGAGACCCTTCTGATTTTTTATTTTATTTTAAGCAAGTGGTGTCAAAAGTGACCGCATGGATAACTGGTTTACGGCAGCTAAGCGTTTATGGCACCAAGGCTTTTTGATCCTTCGATATTGGCTCTTCCTAGAGTTGTGACGCATAACCCACCAAATCTGGTTAATTCACCCAATGAATGGGAGTTGCATTTACACGGTTAGGCCAGTTTTACCCTAGCGGCGACAAACACGGAAGGATGTGCATGCTCTTGAGGGATAGTCAGACTCTGTTATAGCTACGGATTCCATCTCCAGTCAACCTCAAACATCAAAGGCTTCCTCTGTGGTGCTGTGTCAGTTTATTCCAAAGCGCCCCGTGTGTTTAATCCTTTAATTAGCAAACAAGAATGTGATCCTAACTCCTCAGTCAGCCCGAGCTCATTCTCTGCAGGGAGAAGCTGAGAAGCCGTGCAGCACTCAGCAGCCTGGTTGCTCAGGGAAAGCTTTGGCAGAGGAACAGGGCAGGCATAATCCCCACCCAGAGCTTCCAGTGCACAAATGCCCTTGCAAGAGGAAAGGAGCCTGAATCGAGTAAGTCAACGATGTAACTTGGAAAGGGAAGCCAGAGCTCCCATAAAGCCGTGCTTTGGCAAGCAGTGCCAAGGGAGTAGGTGCATTGGGATGGGCAGAAAGAAAAAGAAGGGGGGAAAACAAAAGTAGAACCACCCATAATTTTCAACAGAGCGCATGAGCAGCAAGACTTCCCAGGACTCCTTGCTCAAGCTGCCCAGCGCTCAGTTTATGTGAGGGAGACGCCCCAGCTGAACAAATAGCAAAGCCTACACTTTTGGATCCCCTCAAAGATTTCTCCAGAGATAGGCAACACGGTTGCTCAAGGGACCAGGGTGGCGACACGGCTGCTCTCCCGAGGAAGGACATGGAAGAGGAGGAGAAGATTGCATTAGAGCAGGAGAGAGAGGTTGGGAAATAGACCCATTGTCTGCAATGCTCAAGATAAACTACAGAGGGCAGTGAAGTACAGTTACTGACAGCGATCCCCAAATCACTTCCTCTGGAGTGAGCCCCATTAAAGTCGAAAGGGTAAGTTCAGAGGAAGTGATTTGGGGATCACAGCCTCTCTCTCTGCTAAGACCTTCTTTTGGCAGTGGTGTGTAAGACAGGACTGGGCTGAGATTTCAGCCTGGATTCCCTTTTCGATGGATCCAGTCACTTTGACTGACTGATCAAGCAAAACGTGAGCCAGAATACAATTCGACCCGCCGTTCACCGGAACAGTTCCGTCCCAGCCGTGCGCAAAATGGCGCTACCTTTCATGGCACCATCTTTTTCCACAAGCGCCGTACGGGATGCCAGCACTTTGCACATGTGCAATAGGAGACGGAACGATTGTCAGAACTTCGATCCAAATTCTGGTCAACGATCTGAAGATGCGGAAAAAAATCCATAAAGAGGATAGAGCGGTTTCGATTCAACCCTAGCACAAGAGAAGGCAAAACAGAAGACTTGGCAAGGAACTAAATGTGCGTGGTTGTGAGGAGAAGAGGGCATGTTCACACATTACAGCAACCCCTAGTCAAAAAGCTGGCAGCCGGTGAGGGTAGCAGTCCTCCAGGAGCATTGCTAGGTTGGAATGCTTCCCAGCAGCATGGGACACAGCTGAAGCAGGGAGCATGTCCTCCCCACCCCCTCCCTGGCTTGTGTAGACGCACATCTGTTCCCGTTCTAGTTTTGCACTTCTTAACTTTAAGTGGTCCTGCAGGTGTGCTGCAAAACCCCATGCTAGAGAATTAACCCCAAAATACAGGGGGAATTCTTTACTCTGGCACCTGTGCTATGCCAGGGGGGGTGATGGGGGCAGGGCCAACAAATTTAGTTGGCTGCTTTGGTCGGAGCTCAAAAGAGTCTGTCCAAACCTTAAACCAACTATGCTTTCATGACTTGTTTCACGGTCCTCTCCACTCCACCTTGCCTTCCCCATCCCATGGTCTCTTGGGCTACATCGGGCTGAGTTGGAGGAGGACCGTTCTCCTCTACACACATATGGTGGCCAGATGGATTATAACACCAATGGCTCTAAAAAGGCTAGACACAGCTCAGAGCTCCAGTCATGACGTTCTGTCTATATTAGAAGATCTCAGCAGATCTGCATTAAATTTAAAACTGTACCTCAAGTCACACACAAATGCCTGCGGCATACACTGTTACCCAATTTACATATGCAATCATGCTAACAAAACATGCAATGGATGCACCCCAATAGAACTGCCGCCCTGAGCTGTTTTCAGGAGGGGCGGGATAAAAATCGACTAAATAAATAAATAAAAATAACTTAAGGCACGCAAGACCAAGGCTGTGATGATCCATGAACCAAGCCCATAGAGAAGTCCAAAGTGGTTTGAGTGTGCAGCCCAAGCCCATAATCCACTCATCTAGGACTCGCATAAAGGTCTCCGTTATGGACCAGATAATCTTCTTCAGCAGGTACTCCTAGAAGACTTCTCTAAGCTAGGCAGACTGGCCAAGAGCCACTTGAACAAGGAAAATTTCAAGTACGTAACTGGATACGCCAATAGCTATTTGAGAGCACCATTCAGGGGTATGCATGTGTAATCGGAATTTTCCCATCATAACTATTTCCTCAAGCGGTGTCTGTTGTGCCAGTGATTCTTATTTTATATTTGTTTTGTATTGTTCAAATATTTGTATTTTGTAATGGTCAATGGCCAAACAATAAAAGTCTACTGCTACTACTACCACCACCAAAGAGCACCATTTCTATTCTGATCATGAGTTCTACACTGGGTTCCACTAACCCCATTGTGTGGTAGGTAGAGAAAATAAAAGCTCCAGTTACCCAGCTCAAATCCCTTCCAGCCTAGAATATAGGAGTCAAAATTCCCACAAGGGTGGTGAATTATGAGAGAGCTGTTCTGCAGAGGGAGAGAAGTACTGGGGAGGGCGAGTCAACTTGCCCAAGGTTACTGCGGACTTGAAGCGGTATCAGAACTCAAGACTTGACTCTAAGTCCCATTCATCTAAAATCTCTAGAAGCTTGTTCCGCAGGGACTCCAGGGGGAGGGTTTCTAAATGCTGCACTAGTAGGGCACCTATCCACAAAGCCTAATCTATTTGCAAGCACAGAGTAGTTTAGAGGAGAGAAGCCAGAGAGCATTCTATTTTGTGCTGAAAGTAGTTGATCAAGCTATTAAAAAGGACTTCAATGATTTATGAAGGAAATCCTAGCTATTAAGTCAACGCTGGGCGTGCAAGCTCTCGGCCCCCCTCCCCCAGCTTCAGTCCCATGTATTTATACATATATATTTTTCCTGCTGAACCTCAACATGTTTGAACAGGCATCAGGATACAAACAAGTCTTGTACAGAACGGGATGGTTGCAGATGTTCCCCTGCAAGCTACATCTTGCCTCCTGCAAGAACATTCATCTCCAAAGCACATCGTTTCACCTACTTTGCCCGCAGCCAAAACTTTGGACTTGTTTAAATTTTGCTTATTTTGTTAACTCTTGATGTTCCAGAGAGCAAGCAAACAAAATATTGCATCTGGTTATCCCAGGCAGGCCAGCATCGGCACAGCGAAATTTGGGTGTGAGGTAATCCAAGTGGCAACAGTGACCTATTGCTAATAAGGACTGTTCTGGGGGATGTATATAGAGAGAGGAGTTATTTCCCCCGAACCACCGAGCAGCCTCCAACAATACCAGGGGTGCAAATACTGTTATACGTTAGCATTATCTTAAGACATATTTCACTCTACCCAACACAAGTCAGACATTAGCTCATGTAGTGGCCTATGAGTCAGCGACAAGTCAGACCAGACAGCCTCTCCTAAACAAGGCATTTGGGGCAGACAATCCCCAAAAAGGTGTAACCATGCCGACAGGGCCAGTGGGAAAAAGCTGACTGAGCTAACTGTGAACACCTCGGCCTACACAGACTGGACAGCTCCTCTAATACACAGGTCTGTGGAAACAATATAAAAAGCCTTCCTTCAGCGGCGGAACATGGTAACACCAAGTGACGGCTCTGGCAGGACACGGCTGAGATCCAGTTTGAGAGGTGCAAAAAAGGCAAGAGTGTCAGGAATGGGTCGGTGCCATTTTGCATGAAGTCACTCTTCAAAAAGGAGAACCTTAGCATCAAAAAAAATAAGCTTCTTCAACCAGGCTTCACCAACTTCTAGACATCAGCTCAGTGTTGTTCACAAATGCAACAGCTCAGCGTCAAGATCCTCCTCCACGTGGGCCACTGGAGAAAGACCCAAATTGCTTTGTGAGGTAGGAGTTTCCAGGAGAGGTGGATTCTAGGGCTGTAGGGAATGTCGCAGCGGTAGCTATTTCCGCCGGAAACAGCGTTTCCGCAATTAGTGGTACGGCGTGGCAGAGGCTTTCATTCCACTAGTTTCATTCCGCTACTTCCACAGTTCCGCTAGTTTCATTCCGCTACTTCCACAGTTCCACTAATTTCATTCCGCTACTTCCACAGGGTTCACAAAATAGCGGAAACATGACATTTTCGCTACTTCCGCCATTCAGCCAGCACCACAAAATAGCGGAACAGCGGTTTTCTGACAGTTTCTGCAATTTTTCCGCAATTCCGCAATTTGCAGAATGCCGGCGGAATTAGCGGAATGTCCGCAAAAAGCCACAGTGTGGCGCAGGCAATTCCGAAATGGCGGAATGGAATTGCAGCGCGGTAACAGCTGCCGCCGCATCAGCCCTAGTGGATTCCACGAAGAAGCCTTTGCACAGGAGAAGTCCATCTAAACAGAAATTCTGCAGTGGCTCTTCAAAAATTCACGGAGGAAGGTCCAAAAAGGGAATCCTGTTTCTATAGCGTGCTCCGTGTTCAAAACGATTACCTAGTTCTTCCTCACAACACCCCAGTGAATTAGGACATTAATATTCCCATTTTACTGATGGAAAACCGAGTGAGAGTGTGACTTGGCCAAATTCCTCCAGTGAGTTCATGGCTCAGGTGGGATTCAAACCCTTGTCTTGCAGGTCCACATCCAACACCACATCCAGTAAGCTAACATGGCTTTCTTTTTAGGGGAGGACTCAGAATTCAGTAACCCTGGACAGACGGTTTCCCATCCATCACAAAGAGAAGATCATAAAACAGGTCACCACATAGCTGGATAATGAGCACACGGTTTAATGTTCGGCGCCCAACAGTTGGTCATCTTGTGGGAGCCTAAGTTTTCCTGTACAATCTTCTGGCATGAAAGGAAAGTGATTGTAACGGGCTAGTCATAAAAGTCCTGATACACTTCTACAAGGATTTTCTGTTCCTATCTTAATAATGAGCCCCCCCCCCCAATACAAAAAGCCAATGTTTAGTCTAGAGAAAAGAATTATGGGTGGGGGACATGCTAGCTGCGTTTCAAATATCTACTACTATTAATCATTTCTATAGCACTATTAGATGTATGCAGGGCTTTACAGTCATGGATTTCAAAGACGGGTCCCTGTCCCATGGGGTTTAAAATCTAAGATGGACATGGGTGAAGGGAACACAGGCACACACATTCTCATTTTACAGATGGGGAAACGGAGGTCAAGAGATTGTGACTTTCCCAAGGCCACCCAGTGAGTTATGGCTAGGGCAGGATTTGAAACCTGGTTTCCGAGATCCAAGTCCAGCACCTTGTCCACTATAGCTACACTGGCCCTTTAGGCTGAGATGTTGCGACTTGCCCAAGGCCACCCAGAAAGTTCACGTCGAGGACAGGATTCGAACTCGGGCTTCTCCGGTCCAAATCCAGCACCGTACCCGCTACACCACACTGGCTCCCCACAAAAAGGTGACCACAAAAGAGAGATGAAAAAACATTTGTTCTCCATTAACACAGAGGTCAAGACAACTAGAAGCAATGGGTTCAGTACACTAAGTTTTATTGTACTTGACGGAATTACTGGTGTGAAGCACTCGGCATTGCATTTGGCGGGATTGAATGATCATTAAATGACAAGGAGGCAGGTAGGAGTAAACCTCTTAAGTGTTCGACCGGCGCAGCAGTTGAAAGCAGCGGTGTAGGGAGGTTCTGGAACCTCCTCCCCCAGAGGTTTCCAAGAAACCAGGACTGAACCAGCATCTGTCGGGGGATGCTTTTAGAGAGAGGTCATCCTGCTTCAAAGCTGGGGATTGCTCTAGCTGTCCCTTGAGATCTCTTCCAATCCTCCGGTTCTAGGACTGAAATGCACCACAGAATCATGGGGGTTCATCTGCCCGGAAGACTCGAAAAATGCCTGGAATAAGTCCTGTTCCATGGTGAGTTCTAGAGAACGTGCATCTGCTATTCGTGTGCGACCCCAGCAAACCACTCTGGCCCAAGCACCATTTCACGCCCTGTAGGAGGCCATTCCGCTAAGTACAAGGTTCTAGCACACTCTCACACCATCCATCTGGTGGGGAAGAAAAATCCAAGTTTGTGCTGACAATTTTTCCCTTTTGTCATATGAGCACCCGCTTCTGCATTCTTTGCTTTATTTTGAAATTAACAAAAGTGTTTTATGTACGCTAATGTGACCACTAGGCCATGATCACAATTAATAAATATTGCTCTCAATCCACTAGCAGTACTAACAAAAACCATTTCAGTAGCCCCTAAACCATAACAAAGCCAGGACATCCAAAATATTTCTCTTACAAAAAATGAGTTTTTACACACACACACACACACACACACACCTGTCTCTTATACACATCTAGATGTGTATAAGAGACAGCACACACACACACACACACACACACACACACAGCGTGTGACTTACACACACACACCATGTATATATACACATATATATATTATATACATGTATATGGAAACCAAGAAGTCAGAAAATTAAAATTAAAAATTGCCCAAAAAAGGCCCTTTAGTAAAACTTAAATCAGTTCTGAGGCACAGTGGCTACAAATCCTGAACCCATTGAAATCAACTGCAAAGCTCCCATCGACTTTACTGGGTGATGACTGCAGCCAAGAAACTGCATCTTTAGAAAACAGTATTTGTAGTAGGTTAGCTCATTTTTAATGGGTAGCCTACATGTGAAAATAGCAAGGTAGCACAGACGTGTTTCTATAACAAAAGGTGGGATGAAACCATCACTATGCAGGTGACATGCACATGCCCCGTGTATTAGCACAGAAACGAATATTCAGAAAAATGAGCAAACTTGTCAAACGTCCTCTAACCGAAAACAGCAACGTGAATATTAGTAACCCGCCGCTATATCTTTCCATTTGGCTATTTCTGGCTGAGTTATATTGATTTTTCTGTCATTTTGCCAACAGTTCCATTGTCGAGCATGCACAATTGCTGAAAACATCAATAAAATGACAGAAAACCCCCCAAAACCAAACAGAATACCCAAAAAAGCAGATAAGCAAATACCTGGGATATTCAAAGAACTAGTTAAAAATGAAAATAATTACCTATAATAAGATCTACTGCATACTTCAACTCTATCCTGTATATACAAATCTTCTGTGCCCTGGACAATTTGCCCTTAAAATAAGAATATTCCCCATCATGACATCCTGTACTGGCAAAATCAGCCAAGAACAAGCTGTCCCACTATCCTCAAGAAAGCGACTCGTGAATTTAAAACTCAGACACATGCTTGCAGGCAAGTAAGCGCTTTGCTAGGTTTCCCAAGAACAATATAAAACAGGCTGAGTGCCCAACGTATTTCAACAGAGATGAAAGTGGCTCTCTCTCCCCAAATGTCCAACATTTGGAAACGTTGGTAGGTATGGTAAATACCTTTCCTGCCAAAATCGAGGTAAAGTCATTTTCCAAATGTCTTCCTCATCCTGTGGTTTGGGGAAAGTGTTTTACAATTTTAATACTAAGAACGAACAGGGAGGGGGGCTTGTTCTGATACTGCGACTGGAGGCGGGACGGTTTCAAGAACGCCAAAGCATTGGGTCATAACTCCTTGCAGGTAGCATATTTGTTACCCAGGGGTGACAAGCATTTTGGGGCACCCCCAGAGGGTCCCCGGCACTTGAAAATGCAGATATTACTGTGGTGTCCTGGGATCACCCCAGGGCTCCTGGGCTGGGCTGCTGCTCCTCCGGTCCTGGTTACCGCTCCCTGCTCCACTCTGATCCGTTCACTGCTCAGCTGAGCTGGGGATTTACCCACTAAGCTTTTTCTGAGCACAGGAGGATTCTTCCCGCCTACGTGCACCCCCTAATGGCTCTTTCTGTTCCCAGGGGGTGCACGCAGGACCCATGCACACCCCTGATATGCATCTCCCTGGGAATGGGGAATCCATTGTGGGGGGGCTTCTCTCCTCCCACCCCACTCAGAAAAAGCCAATCGGGGAAGTCTCCAGCTCAGCTGAGCAGCTCATACGCTGGGGAGAAGCAGGGAGCAGCCGCCACTGGAGGAGCAGCAACCCGCCAGTGAGATGATTCAGCCTGGGGAAATCGGGTAACCAGTCGGGTTGTGTTCGGGACCTGTTGGTGCGCAAACACAACCAGGGCTATTTGGGGCCCCAGATTTGATGGGGTACCAACCTTGTCAGATATCCAGTTGCGGCTCTGTCAACGATGTACTCTGCGGCTTTACGCAAGCCTTTATGGGCAATGTTTGGAATCTTCTACTCCCAACTGGAACCAACAGAGGGGAATGGGGTTTGGCAGGTCAGAATGTCACCCTTAAAGCACCCCGCTGCCAAGCATCAGAAAACAATGGCACCAGAAGGATAGGGGTTGTTTTGCCCAACATCTTGTCTGGTTCCTGAACCTCTGTTTCTCCGTGTTTGGAAGAGGGATCAGAATGCTGCTTTGCTTACCAGGCAGGGGTTTGGGGAGGATTAGTTAGGTAATGTTTGCACAGCGCTTTAAAGACTTAGAGCGCTGGCTAAACGCTAAGTCCTGCTCAGTATGTGCCAAGTGTTAAAAGAACGGGAGCGAAGAGACAGCACAAAAAGAAACGTGGCCCACCATTTTACCTGCTCTCCCTGCTCCTAAGATGCCCACCTCAGCCATCGCCTCCCCTAAGCTTCCTTCCATTTCAAGATTTCTAAGCTGATCTTCCTCCCGCTCCACCACCCAGGGAAAACTCAAAAATCCCTACCAAGTTTTTCATTTGACACATGGCTGTAGTCCAAGCGATGGCTGTTCCTTGTAAAAGTTCATCCCCCTGTTAATACTGCTAGAGGCACAATAGCCGTGTTGGACTCATAGTGTCTCTTTTCACACGGTGATTTTCTTTTTTCTTTTTTTTAATCTATAGTTTTTTAAAAAAGAAAAGTATCCTTAATCCAGGCTTATGATTCGCTTTACCTTGTTCTCATGAAAGAAGGTGGGGCTTGCTTCAGCCACAATTATGTTTAATTAACACTTTCCTCCTGCCATACATGGAAAGAATTCTCATTAGAACAACAAAAAAGCTCTTTAATTTTTTTATTGCTTTTTTTTTTTTTTTAAAGAAAAGGAACGGCCTACGAAGGCAGAGAATTCAACCAGGCACGAGTCAAAAGAAGAAAGAAAGAAAACTCCAGACTAGGACAAAGAATTTTGAGCTTTAAAAAAAAACAAACCAAAAAACTTTGATTCAGCTTTTTCATCGTGGAGGCCACCCTGCAAGAGATCAGCCCCACCTAAACCCGAGTGCTCTTCCTACAAACATTCATACTCAACCCTTGTTCCTGACATCGGTTTGCCTCATGCCACAGGAATGCATCCACGCAGTCACCCATTCCCCAAGCAATTCAATGGCCCGCTCCTTTGCATTCGTGGCAAACAACTAGGTACCATCAAGGAGCAAAAGGCATGGTAAGAAGTTCTTGGAAAGTTGAGTGAGCGACCCCTTAGTCAATTCTCAATCATTTTCTTGGCAGAATGGCTTTTTGTTACACTGGAGGACGGTAAGGCTTCCAGAGGCCGATGGTGTGTCAAGGGTAAGTCAACGGGTTCGTCTAGGATCATCATTCAATCCTTTGGACCTCATGGACAATTAGCCGGCACAAAAGCAGTGTCCTTGTGGATGGGAAGCTTGTGAGATTTCCTGTCTTTCTAGAAACTTGGGTTAAATTATTTCTCTCTCAAATCAACGTAGTCCACCCACAACTACTTTTTAACCACGTCCACAGGAAAAAAAAATGTCGTCTTAATATATCACCAGCAACATGTCTGGCATTGTCATGACTGGAGACAGGTCCCTGACCTAAAGAAACCGCAGTACAGAACAGCAGCTCCTCAAATTGTTACCTGCTTGGTCCTATTTTCAATCTTAAATCCAAACAAGTGACCCCAAACAGACAGACAGACAGACAGACTTCCCCTCACCCAATCCTATCACACACATTCATTTATTTAAATTTATATCCCACCCTTTCCTAGAGCTGAGACTAGGTATTCAAAATTACTTGGTTTTTACCGAGTATCTAGGCATTCGATTCTGTTTTACCGAGTACCAAGGAACTGAGGAATTGGCCTGGTACTTGGTCCAGTACTCGGGTAAATCCTCAGATGGGCAACATACAGGGTTTTTCCTGCAACATATGGGATTAGTAAACTTTGTCCAACCTCTGGGCTATTTAAAAGAGCCAACATATTTTTGACGCGTATTTCAAAAGATTCCAAACATCTTCTAGAAACCAAGAGCTGCCCAGTCTATTGTTCTGAATAGCTGGACATGTTAGAAATGACAACTAATGCAAACAAGAAGCTCTTAGGCAGGAGGTCCTGGTTTCTATTTTTATTTTTTTAAGAACCACCTAGCTCATTCAGAAGTTTGATCTCTTTTTAGCATTCGATCTATAAGGAGAAAAAGAAAATCGAGCCCCTCCTGGACTGGTTCTTGCCAGATTAGGTAGTTGTGCGCTCACAAAAATTTCTTTGTGGGAAGGAACCTCCTTCCTAAGTGAGATTTCCTGTCTTTCTGGGTAGTCACTCTCTGTAGAGACACAAGAGATAAATTTGGCACGTCTCAAAGAAACTTGCATCCTCTAAACTAACAGAGAAGAAAGTTAGTGGGTCTCTAATATTTTGACCTGGAAAAGTGCCTTGTGGCACCAAGTACAGGAATTATCGTGGCAACAAAAAACAGTTCCCCATCATTTCCTAAATTGTTCTTTTTCTTGCAAACAACACACCAAAAAAGCATTGCACAGAGACATTTTGGAAGTTCTCCTTAGCCCCTTATGCTCACGTACTGTCTGAGCAAGATTTTACTGGTTTTGTCTGAATTTTTATTCCTTGAGTATTTATTAGAGCCAAAGGGAAGGCAGGTTGCGCAAGCAGACATCGGCAATTTCAGCTGGCGCACCTCCTGAGCCGACTGAAGTGTCCAGACTATAAAAAAAAAATGTGCAAGATTCAGAGGGGTTAGCAAGGGCAGCCATACCACTTCAGGGCAACGGGCAGGATGCTCACAGAAATTGTGCAAACCTGAAGAGCAAACCAGGAGACTAGACTTACGTGGGTGTCCTATTGTCCCAAGATGAAATTTATGCACAGGGCTGGCTGGCATCTTTGTTGCAAGGTCAGCACAGCGTTCAAGTCCTGGAGCAAGAGTTTAGGCTCCCTATTCATGGTTTTTAAAGCAATGACAAATCAGGAAATCCAGAGAGTAAGGGGAAGTTATACTTGCTTGCCAGAGCTGGCAAATTCAAGGGAGATAGGCCGGGTGAAGGTTTCATATGAAACTCTTTAAATGCTGCCCCATCTGCTGATACAGTCTCTAATATAGTGTGCCCCCCACCCCCGAAATCTTACCTGTACATTTTTAGTGTCACACAACATATGCACGATTCTCCAGGTCATTAAAGACGACAACATGGCATGATGTTGCAGGGATATATCAGAGACTATCCTATGAAACATGGTGCGTGACAAGTTACATAAAGGAATTAGTAAAAGATTGCTTAGGACTGAACCATTGGCTGCCCCAACACAAAAGGGTAGGAGTTAAGGTACTGTGGACATTTTCCGAGTATTCAACCATCCTCAGAGCACAAAATACATCCTTAGTATCTCACACAACTTCCTGTCTTCAGCAAGAGAAGTGCACTGGCTGATTAAGACTAAAACATTTGTTCACTCTAGGTTAGCAATTTCTATTTTTTTTCCTGCCCATGTGACCTCCCATCTTTCTTCAAATATAATCTCATAACTCCAGTCAGCAGATAAGCCATGGGTCAATTGGGACCACAACCCCATTCAAAAATAGCTGGACCAAACTTGGGATCCTAACTAAAGTTGAAATAGGTACATGCAGCAGGTATGTCCATCCAAATTGTGGTATTGAAATCATTTTCAGTGGTTTGGGACTAAACGTTACCTAGTTATCAGTTTTCCATTACCATTATTCTGTTTTGCATCATTTTACCGATTACCAATTTCCCATTTTTCTGTCCCTTTCTATCCATCCATCTATTGGTTGTTCCATGTCAGAAACATAACAAAACTAGGGTTGAAATGATAATCAATTTCCATTCCTCCCCCTGATTTACCACGAACTGTGTTCGTCCCGGTAATGCGCATGCTCAAAACTGGCCACTGCAGCTGTTCTGCACATGATGCCCTCTTCCAAGATGGCACGGGCAGCAGCATCGCCATTTTGGAAAAGGGCAGCCATTTTGTGCCTGCACATTACTGGGATGAATGCGGTACATGGTAAATGATGAGTCACAATAACCTGTAAACCACCGTAAATGGTAAAACAAAAAAATTCCCAACAGAAAATGTTGAGAACCAGGATTTTTCTCAATTAACAATTCTTGCTAAAAAAAACGAGAACCATGATTCTCAGTAAGAATAGAGATCAAGTTTCACCCCTAACAAAAATGATAACATGGTACGTCCGAATTAGTTGGTAAAACGATAAGTCAGTAATGGTAACATTCAGTATCTCAAGTAGTCAGGTGCCCATCTCGGTACTAGGGCACCTGACAGACTAATCAAAATGGCATTCTCCACAGGTAGAAAAGTTGCTACCTGCTTCAGTGCTATTCCTAATCCAGAGACTTTAGAAACCTCTGCTTTAAATTAAGGCTGTCACGTGACCAACCATGTGGGTATTCTCTTCCTTTGATTGACACGGCTATTACATTTCTCCACAAAGCGGTTTCTAAGAGCCAGGACTTTTCCCTCCCTAGAAACGGACTACAGTTACCCAGACTAAACTGACCCTTACGTTATGCACCGACCAGATTGGTTAGCACAGCTAAAGAAACAACAATGGCAGCAGCAGCAGCCGGCAACCGTGTCCTAAATCTTTCACACCCATCCCATAAAGATCTCAGAATCTGGTAAGGGCCAGCCAACCTACAGGAGAAGAACCAAGAGTCCTTAATTGCACAACCCTTGGACTTATTGCCTCAATATTTCCCCTGTTTTCCTTATTGTCACCAGACGGGTTCTTCAAGCAACTGGTTCTGCATGGGAGAGGTGATTGCCCCACGTCTTTCACAGGAAAAGCCTGTGCATTTCCTTGCAGAGTAGGTGGGGTCAGCAGCACATGACTCTTCCTCTGAAGAAAACAATCCCAGGTGGATCACTTTTGAAATGTTTTGTTTTCTTCTCGTTCAAAAAAAAAATAAAAAAAAGAAGAAGAGGGAGGAGTTCCTTGGAAGCCCTGGGAGATGGGAATCCACAGAGCACAATTATCCCACAATAAGCGACGCATCTTTTAGAGCAGATTACAACTTTGCATTCACCGCCAGGGACCTCACACAAGCTTAATGATACACCCTCACTGCCGTCTTCCCAAATAAAGACACGGCTCCCTTTTACAGCTTGAGCTTTTCACAGATTTCATTTTAACCTGAACTCTTGGGTTCCAAAACAGAAATAAAGGAATTGCACACGGTAATCGGGACGTTTCAGCAAATTTAAGTTTCAAAAGGATTTCCATTCTTTGCCATTTAAAAGACTGGAATGATTAACTTGACTGTCCCCACCAACCCCTTCCCCCCCCCCCAGTCCCACGTAATTAAAGAAACAGATTCTTACTGCAATCAAGCTGATTAATTGATGGCTAATTGGAGATGGAAGACTGTACACAAATGAAAAGCTAACCCGACAGCCTGCTTTGCTGGAACTCTGATTTACCGTCATTAAAAAATTTCAAGAGAACGCCAGGAAACAGTAAACAACCGAGCTGCTTATAAACATGAATCCAACATAAGCTCTCCAAGCAGTCTCTCTCACTCTCTCTAAACCCAACACAGAATACTGCTTCACACAGCAAGATCCTCGGGCAGGATACCACAGGGCTGAGCAGAACAGGTGAAAATCCCACTGAAGAGAACGATACTCATGTTGGCACTAGCTGCTAGAGCCCATCCTAGTATCTGGTGAAGGATTATGTTCCCCACCCTCTGAGACGAAGATCATTCCTCAAGATGCTACAAATTTACTCCTTGGTCACCCCATCTACTTCAGCTGGATGGACAGTGACCAGGACTGTTTTGGCAAGTTCAGCGAGAAAATCATTTAAAAAAATAAATAAATCATTGCACGTGCACAAAATGGCCACCAACCTTAAACAAAATGGTGGCCATAGCGTTACCGCCATTTTGGTTAAGGGCAGTGCTAATTTTGCACATGGGCAAAATAGTCCAGTGGCCGTTTTCTACAATCTGCTGCCCTTAACCAAAATGGCAGTGATGCTATTGCCGCCATTTTGGTTACGGGCAGTAGTCATTTTTCGCATGCGCAATGATTTTTTAAATTTTGATTTCATTTTTTCCACCCAAGAACTCATTCCGGGACTGAGATCTCAGTTCCAGTTCTTGAAATAGTGAGTTTTCTTGTGATTTTTTTTTTTTTCTCATTCATCCCAACTGTTCACCATTCAATGGGTATACCGTGGCTTCAGACCAAAGTCTGGCCAAGGCCCGTGCATCCAGACAGAGCCAGTGTAGCCTAACAAATACAGTGTCAGACTGCTGGGAGAGCAGAGTTTGATTCGCATCTTACAAACTCACCGGGTGGTCTTTGGGCAAGGTTCACCATCTGCAAAACAGGAATGACAACAGCCTACCTCCCAGGGGGTTTGGGGAGGGTACACCAGCTAAGAACTGTACAACCCTCTGAACATAGAGTGCACTTTGTAAAGGATAAATAATAACCATCCACTAATAAGCGTCTCTCTAGAAATATCATGGGAGCCGGTCCAAAACTTCCAACTTGCAACGCAAAGTTTTTAATGAGGAGACTTTCAAGGACAGTTTCCCAGCTGCCAACTAGAATACGCTGCCTAAAGACTCATTTGAAAACACACCTGCCCTGGCAGCAATGAACTAGCTGACCCATTATCTCTATTGCTCCCCACATTTCTAGGAGACTCCCAACTCTCAGAAAGTGCTGCCAATCACCATGACTCAGCCGCCTCAGAGGAAGGAGTCCCTTTACTACAATCTATCAACCCAGGACCGA